>PITA01006176.1:0-83370 GCA_004023965.1 Spilogale gracilis
CAGGGAGAGAAACAAAACAAGAGAGACTTTGGACACAGAAACAAACTGGGGGACTTGGAGGGAGGGGGTGGGGAGATGGGAGAGCCTGGTGGTGGGTATGGGGGCACCTATTGCATGGAGCACTGGGTGTGCGGAATGGGGAATGAATCTTGGAACACTGGAAAAAAATTATACAGCGGGGGTTGCCCTGGGTGGCTCAGTCGGCTCAGGCCATGGTCTCAGGGTTGTGAGATGGAGCCCCTCCCGCATCTCGCTCCCCCTCCCTCTGCCCCCCACCCTCGCTATCTCTCCTGTACGTGTGCAATAAATAAATAAATAAATAAATAAATAAATAAATAAATAAATAAATTTCGTTCTAAAAATTACAAAACAGCGTGGTGGGAATTTTTATTCCATATGCATATGGAGTGACCGAAGAAATACTGGAAGGCTATTCCCCAAAATGTTAACAATGGTTAGTTCTGGATTGTGGGATCACAAAGGCATCCATTTTCCTTCTTTGTGTTTTTCTATACTTTACAAATTTTCCAAAATAGATACGTTTCACTTTTGTAGACGGGAGGAAAATGTGTTTGCTTTGAAACAAGAGTGATCTGTAAGTTGCAGGGATCTTGAGGAGACTGGCAGCCAGGGAGCCGAAGGCTGGGTGTGTGGGCTGCTGGGTGCCAGGAACCAACCGAGGTGAAGCATCCAGCCTGGGGGCTGAAAAAGCCAGCCCCGGGGCGGGGAGGGGGCTCCTGGGTCACATCTCAGCTCTGCCATGAGCTTGCTGAATGGCCTAGAGCTGGGTACTGGACCATGTGGTGCCTCAGCTTCCCCAGCGATGTTATGGAGAGGACTGTGAAGTCTCCGAAGGCGGCTGAGGGGCTTGGTGGCCCCTACAGCCGGCTCCCGGCAGCCTCCCCACCGTGCAGCCAGCAGAGACTAGGAGAAGCGCAGCTACTGTTCTCCCCCACCCCCATCTTAACTTCCAGGTATTAAAAAGAATAGAACTGACTTAAGAAAAGTTTTCTTTTTTTCTTTTTTTTTTTAAAGATAAAAATAAAGAGTTGAGTAATCTCTGAAACCAAAAGTTAGTTCTGGAATTGAAGGTTTTTTGAGGCTTCTCTTAACTAATACCAGAAATCTTTATCTCTCAACCAACCGTAACCGCTATGGTGCCCTCCTCCCAGCCGCTCACAAGTGTGTCCATCCCGTTCCACCCCCTGGTCCTCGCATGAAATAAGCCAGTCACTCCTCTTGGAGCTGCTTTTCCAGCTCAGCTTCCCCTGCCCTTCTCTTACCTGTTCCTTCCCCACAGAACCCCAGAGTAACCCGTGCCTGCCCCGCCTCCTGGGGGGTCGGGACGCTATCCTTAACTCCTTAGTCTGGCGCACTGCATGCCCTGAGCCTCAGTGCCTCCTGTCTCTGGGTACTGACGACTCCTGCCCTGCCACCAGTGCCTGGGGGGATGTGCATGAAGCCTTCCAAGACACAGGTTTGCCCACAGCCTGCCAGGGAAGAGGAAGCCCTCCCTGACACTCTGCCCTCCACCTGTGGCTCCAGTCCCTGGGAACAGTCATGCACTTGGTTGTGAGCACCCTTCCACGGTTAGTCAAGTTCACATCTTACTGAAAGTGGCTTACAGCTGGCTGGTCACTTCGGGTTCATCAACCCAGCTCCCTCTCCTGCCCCTCATGCGCTCCAAGTCCCCTGAGGCCAAGGGCGCCTCGTTCATTTTTCGTCCCCTCCCTGTTCCTTTTTACCCAACAGATTCCATTCCCTGCATAGCGCTAGGTCCTCAAGTGCGCTCAGTACTTGTTTGTTCCTTTCACTTGAACCTGTGTTTACGTCTCTGGCAACTATAGCTATGAGACTCAGCGACTGCGCTTTCTGGCAATGGCAGAGGGACAGGTCAGCTGTATGTCATTCCAAGGTGACAGCACATCCTAGGAGGTTCTTTGTTTTTGTTTTTGTTTTTTTTTAAGATTTTATTTATTTATTTGACAGAGAGAAACACAGCTAGAGAGGGAAGACAAGCAGGGGGAGTGAGAGAGGGAGAAGCAGGCTTCCCCCCAGCACGGAGACTGATGCCGGGCTCTATCCTATGACTCCAGGATCATGACCTGAGTGGAAGGTAGACTCTTAACGACTGAGCCACCCAGGCGCCCCCATCCTAGGGGCTTTTTTTTTATCTTAAAGATTTTATTTGGGCACCTGGGTGGCTCAGTGGGTTGGGCCTCTGCTTTCCGCTCAGGTCATGATCTCGGGGTCTTGGGATCGAGGCCCACGTCGGCCTCTCTGCCTACTTGTGATCTCTCTCTCTCTGTCAAATAAATGGGTAAAATCTTTATATATATATATATATATATATATATATATATATTCTATTTGAGAGAGAGAGAGCGTGAGAGGGGACAAGGTCAGAGGAAGAAACAGACTCCCCATCTCCCCATGGAGCTGGGAGCCCGATGTGGGACTCAATCCCAGGTCTCCAGGATCATGACCTGAGCTGAAGGAAGTGGCTTAACCACTTAGCCACCCAGGCGCCTCCATTCCTAGGAGTTTTTTAAGAGGCATCAAGACAAAGAGTCTGTGACGGTTCTTCAAGCAGGAAAGTCCCCGACCCTGAGTCACTCAGGGCGTGTGTATGTGGGCCTGTGTGAGGACACCGTCTATGTGTCTGGGGAGATGGGAGGGTAGGACGCATTTGCAGTTTGTAGCTGTCCTTTTACTCCAATTCTTCTCACTTACCACCATTTCTGGTTTTATTTTTTTATTTTTTTTTTTTTTTAAGATTTTATTTATTTGACAGAGAGAAACACAGCCAGAGAGGGAACACAAGCAGGGGGAGTGAGAGAGGGAAAAGCAGGCCTCCCGCCGAGCAGGGAGCCCGATGTGGGGCTCGATCCCAGGTCCCCGGGATCATGACCCGAGCCGAAGGCAGTCGCTCAACCAACTGAGCCACCCAGGCGCCCCCATTTCTGGTTTTAGAAGTCTGTTGCAGGGGCGCCTGGGTGGCTCAGTTGGTTAAGCGACTGCCTTCAGCTCAGGTCATGATCCCAGAGACCTGGGATCGAGCCCCACGTTGGGCTCCCTGCTCAGTGGGAAGTCTGCTTCTCCCTCTCTCCCTCCCCCTGCTTGCGTTTCCTCTCTAGCTGTGTTTCTTTCTGTCAAATAAATACATAAAATCTTAAAAACAACAACAACAACAACAAAAAAAACAACAGCAGTCTGTCGGAAGTCAATTCGAGGCCACACCAGCGGTTAAAAGAACTCAGTGCTACTTTGCTCCTCCTCCACCTCTGGCTTCTGGATTCCAGTGGTGGCCCGTGGTGCGGGTCTTCACCGGCCTTTCGTCTCTGCCTGGTTCTGCTTCGGGTCGTCCCCTCTCTAAGCTCAAGGCAGCCTCTCTACCTGCCTCGCCACAGGCACGAGGTAGCCAGTCTAATGCAACCACTTCTGGTCCGAGGACAAGCCCCTGCCAGGCACCGCTCACCAACGCAGCGGTGAACCGTCCTGAACCGCTGGCCCCTGGCTCAGTGTCCTGCGGGGAGCCCTCTCTCCGGGCCCTGCAACCCCACTGAAGGCTTGCTCATGGCCACCGATCAGCTCCTCCGCTCCCTCACTGAGTGACCTGGGGGGCGGCTCACCTCACTTCTCTGCACTCCTTGGGAAAAGGAGTCAAGAACACACCCTCTCAGGACATTCATGAGCATCAGATGGAAAATAGCCTTTCCCAGTCGTTCAGTTTCCTGTCACAGGTGTTTCCATAACTGTCCATCACCCGCTCTACTTCCTACTTGGTATTAAAAAAAAAAAAAAAAAAAAAAAACTTTGCTAAAGAACACAAAACCCGGGACAGGAGTGAGGGGATGGGGTAACTGGGTCACTGAATGAGCACAGGGTATTATACGAGACTGACGAATCACTGACCTCTACCTCTGAAACTAATAATACATAATATGCTAATTGAATTTAAATTAAAAAGTTTCTAAAAAAGAACACAGAGCCCATGCAATAGGTTAATATATGTAGCCTCTCTTGCTTGTTCTAATGATCCATTTTATATTTATTTATTTATTTATTTATTTATTTATTTATTTGACAGAGAGAAACACAGCCAGAGAGGGAACACAAGCAGGGGGAGTGAGAGAGGGAGAAGCAGGCTTTCCTCCAGGCAGGGAGCCCGATGTGGGGCTCGATCCCGGGTCTCCGGGATCATGACCTGAGCCCAAGTCAGACACTTAACGACTGAGCCACCCAGGCGCCCTTAATGATCCATTTTTTTTTGACGATTTTATTTGACAGAGAGCATAAGCAGGGGGAGCAGCAAGCTGAGGGAGAAGCAGACTCCCCGCCGAGCAAGGAGTCTGATTCAGGCCTCGATCCCACGACGCTGGGACAATGAGCTGAGGGGAAGGCAGACTCCTCATCAACTGAGCCACCTGGGGGCCCTTTAAATGATCCATTATAAAAACTCCCATCTCAAAAAAATAAATAAATAAACAGACAAACGAACAAAGTATCTGTCTCCAAATCCTTCTATTCTATTCTTGGTTGGGCCAGGCCTCTTCTTCTTCTTTTTTTTTTTAAAGATTTTATTTATTTGACAGAGAGAGAGATCACAAGTAGGCAGAGAGGCAGGCAGAGAGAGAGGAGGAAGCAGGCTCCCTGCCAAGCAGAGCTCGACATGGGTGATATCATGCCCCGAGCCGAAGGCAGAGGCTTTAACCCACTGAGCCACCCAGGCACCCAAGCCAGGCCTCTTCTGAGCTAGCTACATTCTTTTCCAGTACTCACTGCAATAAATACTTACCTATTAAAATCCAAAGTCCTCTGGGGAAAGGACATGCAGGAGACCTCGAAGTAACTGATGGGCCACTGGAGGCCACACCCACTCTGGGCAGATGTGCAGGGGCTGCGGGCATGGGGGCCTCTCCCTGGAGGAGTCACTGGTGCTCCTGGAGAGCAAGGACCAGGGACCCCACTGCTCTGCTGGGAGAAAGGGACAACGCAGGGCACAAGGAGCCCGAGGGCTTCACTGTGAAGGTCAGCTCATCCTGGGAGTCCCGCCTTCAGGCCCCTGTCGGAGCACATACCTCCTGACAGACAGTGTTTGAGAAACAAGGCCTGGGAACCGAGAGCAGACAAGACCAAGAGGGCAAATCTGCCCTTCATTACAGCCCAGGTCTCTAGAGCTGCCTGGCCAGGCAAAGCCAAACTCCATGATTTCTGAGCTCAGTGTGGCCCATCCTAACTAGGGCTTAAGAATTTGGGAACTGGGGGGTGCCAAGGTGGCTCAGTCGTTTAAACATCTGACTTCGGCTCAGGTCGTGAACTCTGGGTCCTGGGATTGAGCCCCATGTCGTGTTCTCTGCCCAGCAGGGAGTCTGCTTCTCCTTCTCTCTCTGCCCCTCTCCCTGCTTGAGCTCTCTCAAATAAATAAGTAAAATCTTTTTTTTTTTTTTTTTAAAGATTTTATTTATTTGACAGAGAGAAACACAGCTATAGAGGGAACACAAGCAGGGGGAGTGAGAGAGGGAGAAGCAGCTTCCCACCAAGGAGGAAGCCCGATGTGGGGCTCGATCCTGGGACTCCGGGATCATGACCTGAGCCGAAAGCAGTCGCTTAACCAACTGAGCCACCCAGGTGCTCCTAAATAAGTAAAATCTTAAAAAAAAAAAAAATTGGGGGACTGGAGCTTTATCTCTTTTTTAAAAAGTCAATTAAGTGGTACATCGGGGCATGCATGTAACAATTTCTTTTTCTTTCTTTTTTTTTTTTAAGATTTTATTTATTTATCTGAGAGAAACACAGCTAGAGAGGGAACACAAGCAGGGGGAGTGAGAGAGGGAGAAGCAGGCTTCCCACCAAGCAGGGAGCCTGATTCGGGGCTTGACCCTGGGACTCCGGGATCATGACCTGAGCCGAAGGCAGATGCCCAACAACTGAGCCACCCAGGCGCCCCATGTAATATCTTACCTGTGCTCTGTGCCTTCAGCCTAGAAAGTACTTTCACACTTTCTGCTTGGTACACCACCGCCACTCTCTGAAGTAGTCAGAGAAATTCCAGGATTGTTGCCCCCATTCACATATGAAAAACCTGGGGTTCAAAGAGGCTAAAACCTGAGCCCCAAGGACAGCATGCTGTGGTGAACATCATGGCATGTTTATAGAGCTCCCATGACATGCGGGCACATTTCCACACCTTACCTCATTTAACCCTCAGAACAGTCCTCTGAAGTATGGGCTATGAGCCAAATAAGCAAGATTAAGAATCCCACTCAAGATGTCGCAGACTTGAATTTGTTAAGAATTACAGGCAGCCCTCGATGTCCAACTAGATTATATTCCAAGAGGTGGTCTAATGGCACTTTTCCACTGAAACAGGATTCTTTTTTTTTTTTTTTTAAGATTTTATTTATTTATTTGACAGAGAGAGAGATCACAGGTAGGCAGAGAGGCAGGCAGAGAGAGAGGAGGAAGCCGGCTCCCCGCCGAGCAGAGAGCCCGATGTGGGCCTCGATCCCAGGACCCTGAGATCATGACCTGAGCTGAAGGCAGAGGCTTAACCCTCTGAGCCACCCAGGCGCCCTGAAACAGGATTCTTATGGCATTTAAGGCTAGTACCAGGAGAGCCAATTAACCCACAGTCCTGAACAGATGAAATGAATATTTTAAGAATATTATAATAATGCCAGTAGTCAAAACAAAAAAGTGATAGCATTTGATAAGAAAGTACTTTTAAATTTACCTCAAATGCCTGCCTAAAATCTGAGGCCAGAGAGGAGAATGGACATTATTTCCCCTGTCCTCCGCTTTTAGAATTTAAAGAAAGAACGGTGGTGTGGGGGGTGGGGGCCAGGGGAGCAGGCTGCAGGGAGGACAGTTGGTTACCAAACAGGGAAGTTATGAAAGGAAGAAGCAGTCCCTAAAGCCAGGAAAGCATGAGGGCGATGGCAGGACCGCGGGGGACTCTAAATTCTCTCCCATTCAGGAGGCTGCTTTCATCACAGCAAGACGACAGGAGGTGCCAGCTCTGACTGCTGGGGAGTCTGGGGGACTCAGAGGCCTGAGAACAAGACGGGAAAAGCAATTCTGCCCATGGGATTTTCTAGGGGAGACAAACGGGTTTCCAATGGGTGTGATCAGAAATGGATTTCACCCCGTTCCCACATACAATACTATGGCGGGGGGTCAGGAGTGGGGTCTGACAGGCAGCTGGGGATTCCCCTCTGCCTTTAGGAAGACAGCCTGGGACAGCTCCGGCTGCTGTCCGCTCGGACGCGGGGACAGCCACTCACAGCGGTGCCGCCGGACCACGTGCTGCACCCCTCGAGCCTCAACCCCTCCTCCAGGAGACAAAGGTGATACTCCAACCCCCCTGCCGGGGCTGCTGTGGAGAAGGCATGACTCAGACATGAGCGTCTGGCACACAGGGGACACATAAACAACGTATTACCCCTGGTCTGGCTGGCGCCCGCACTTCCTGACTGAGGCTTCAGGGCCATTGAGGCTGTGAAGGCGGCCCCTCTGTCATAACCCCCTCTGCACAAGTCAGGAGGTCACAAGTGAAGGGTCCGGGAGGCCCTTCGCACTTCAAAATAGGTGTAAAGAGATGAGAGGCGTGATTCTAATTTGAGATCAGAGCCCGGCAGCTGAGCAGGCTGAGGGTCGCTGCGCCCCCGTCTGTGGAGCCTTCCAGGAGAGGGGCCTGCGGGGGGTGGAGGGGTGTGGCTGCCGCCCTCCCTCCCCCAGCAGAGCAGCCCTAGCCAAGCCAGCCAAACTGCCCATAACCCTCTAGGTCCAGAATGTTCTCAGGTAACAGCAGAGCTGGAAGGAGCCACGAATTTTCTGGTCCCACAGACTCATCCCTCAGGTGAGGGAACACAGGCCCAGAGAGAGGCAGGACTTTCTGCAGTCACACAGCCCCACAGAGGAAGAGCTGGGCTGAGGTATCAGGGGTCCTGACCCCAGGACTGGCAGCCAGAACCCCTCAACCAGGACATGCTTGCTTACCCACCATGAGCATGTGATGACCTTGCTTCCAGTCTCATAAAAATACATATATAGAATTGAGGGGCACCTGCGTGCATCAGTCAGTTAAGCATCTACCTTAGGCTTGGGTCATGGTCCCAGGGTCCTAGGATCGAGCCCCAAGTCGGGCTCCCTGCTCAGCGGGGGGTCTGCTTCTCTTTCTCTGTTCCTGCTCTCTCTCTTTCTGAATCAATGAAGTAAATAAATATATTCTAGTCATATATGTGAAATTGAAAATTAACAATTACACCATACACGAACACATTCTTTTTATTTTCTTTCTCATTTTTAAAAGATTTTATTTGACAGAGAGAGAGAGACCTAGTGAGAGGGGGAACACAAGCAGGGGGAGTGGGAGAGGGAGAAGCAGGCTTCTTGCTGAGCAGAGAGCTTGACTCCAGGCTCAATCCCAGAACCCTGGGATTATGATCTGAGCTGAACGCAGACGCTTAAGGACTGAGCCACCCAGGTGCCCTACATGAACACATTCTTTTTAAAAATGAATTTCATTACCTCCTGGATACATTGCAGTTATTCTGTATTTGCTGAATGAACTTTGAGTCCCATTATCCCAGTTCAGGCCTCCGTTTTCTTTACCAACTCTTCTCTAGGTGACAGCACTAAGCCCTCAAGCCCTCGTTTGATTTCTCCTCTAGAAGCTCCTTCGCTCAGGATCCCCACCCCCACCCCACCCAGCCTACCGTGGGGTCCCTACCATAGCAGGGACTCTGGCGGCAAAAAGGTCCAGTGAGGCTGCCCGGAGGTTTCCTCCCACTCTGTTCCTCTCTTGGTTGAAGCCAGCTCTGGGACATCTTTTGCATTAGGCTTGGAAAGAGGCTGGGACACACAGACTCCCTCTCCCAGGATCCTTCATCCAACAAAATGCTCCTCTTACTCAATGGCTGATTTTGTCTTTGCTTTCTCTCCTTTCCCCACTGTGCTGGGCTATGGAAAGACCCTAAACCTCTGGTGGGACCCCAAGGGAATCATTCAATCAGACAATTAAGGCTGATTCAATGGGGAGACTCCTTTTACAATGAATACAGATAGTACATTATTATGTTTTATACTTTAGATACCAGTAAAGCTGGAAAAGAGAAAAAAATTAAGGCCAGAGCCTGGGGCACTGGCAGGGCCCAGGACTATTGAAGGCAAGGGCAGGAGTCCTGCAAGAGGAGGGCACAAGACAGAGCTTAGAAGTTTTCCTGGTAGGAGGTGAAAGGAAGAGTCCTCGAGCAGGAGTCAGGAGGAGAGTCGGGTGTGTCTGATCCCCTGAGGTCAAGGAGAGCGAGATAGTTTTCCGGAAAGAGGGTATGATCAGCAGCACCAGTGCAGCCGAGGTTGCAGGAAAGGCACCTCTGCCTCCCGGGACGAGCTTGGGGCCAGGCTGTGCCCCGAGGCCCTTAGGGTGGATCTGGTATTTAGGAAACCTCCCAGAGAGGCTGGATGGCTGAATCTAGGAGGGTGTGGACCCTCCGCCAAACCCCAGGGACACGTGCCCCGGACCCTACTGGGCAGAAACAGGGTGGGACGGAAACTAAACAAATTGCTCTTTTAAAGCCACGTGAAATTTATGTCTCAGTAATGTTTGATTTTTGGCTTCTCTTTCCTGCAGCAGGATATTTAAAGAAAACAAATCTTTAAAAGCTTCAGCTCCGAAGCAAAGAGCCCTCTGTGTGCCTACTTCTGGTCTCTGCATTAGGAACAAACCTCCTTTACTCTTTGGGTGGAATTGTGTCCAAGGCAGATAGAGCCTCCTGGCCAAGATGGGTGCAGCCCAAGTCTCTGCCACGGCATCAGAGTGAGCCTGGCCCAAGCAGACCTTGAGACCTTCCAGAAGCTTCCACTCCATGGCACTCTGAAGCCAGGGGCTCAGAGGGACTGACAACTGGTACCAGTGGGGAGCAGAGAGGAGAGGGCCACATCCCTGTCCCAAGTCAGGCCAGCTCTCTCCCAGGGACAGACACTCGGTGGGGAAGAGGGGTAGCTGAGAAGTCACCTGAGGAAGGTGACCTAGGCTTTGTCTGGAATTTAAAAAGAGGTGGCCCATTTTTGGCTTTGGTCATTTCCAAATGATCCAAATCCAGAGCCAGAAAAGGAGGCCCAGGAAGGGAAATGGAGACAAAGAAGGGAAGGGAAGACAGGAAGGGAAATGGGGACAAATACCGGAGCCCAAGTACGGCCCTCCCACTGCTCCCTTCTCAGCAGCCCCACACCCACTCGCTGTGGCCAGTGCAAAGGGCAACCCCACAGCGCCATGAGGTGGCTTTCCTTGCCCTTTGGCAGACGTAGGAACAGTGGCTCTGGGATGCCAGAGACTTTCCAGGGCCACATAACCAGAAGCAGCCAGGCCTGTTCTCCAGAAGCCCAGTCTTATGTCCTCTCCACAGTGTTCTGCTGCCCGGCCAGCAAAAGGGCAGGCAGGATGGTCTTTCCATTTTTGTCAGTGGCTGAGGAACAGCTGTCTAGTGAACAATGGGCAAGGGACTCTTCCAGAGCAGAGGGCCGAGACTCCTGCCCAGGGCTCAGTACCCTTATTGGTGACTTAATGTGCCCCCTTCAAGGAGTCATTCAGTAAGCCCTGCCAGGGGCCCTAGGCTGTTCCCAGAAACCAGGGGATCCCTTCCTGGTCAGTCTTGGACATCTAAGAGGTCAGGGCAAGAATAGTCCTAATGAGCTTCCAGAAAATTCTGTCCTTGCAGAGAGGGAGATGGAGGCCCGAGGACCATCTAGGGTCATGTCCACAAAAGTAACAGCAGCACTGTCCTCCCATGCTGTTCTGAGGATTACATGAGATCATGCAAGCAAAGCATTTTCCCATCAGCGGGCACTCCAGGGTATATTGCCAGGATGGCTGTCACTGACATCTTGCCCACCAGAGCCAAGCTACTGGCCTCCGGGCGTAAAACGAGTGCCTCCCTGTTTATGGTCCGGGCCTCTGATCCACCTGGCCGCCCACGGTGGGGTGATGGAGAGGCTCGGAGGCAGGATGTCTGGAACCTGGCCTCACCTGGCCTCTACCTCAGCGTGTGATCTGGGGGCTGATCGCCTCCCCCCCCCCCCACCCCGTCTTGGTTTTCCTCTGAGAAATAAGCCAGATATTTAGGAGGGATCCTTCCAGTTTGTGAATCTCCAATTTCAGCCGCTAAACTGCCCTGATCAGGAAGTTTCGAGAGCATGTGCCTGGCTGGAAGGAGGAAGCCTGTGTCCGAGGGAGACAAAGCTGCCCTGTGCCCACGAGGCCTCTGGCCTGGCCCAGAGCTCTGCGGGTTTCCACACCCAGGCCCAGAGATTTCCAAGAATCACATTAAAAGGTATTACTTGAAAGTTGCCAGACGGTTAACTTTGTGTTCCTGGAAGCTGTAGTCCAGGAACAACTGAAGGGTTAGAAGGATGGTGGGGCCAGAAAGGGAGAGGGAAAGGAGAGAGAGGAGAAGAGGAGGCGGAGGAGGAACAAGGGAGAGCAGTGGGAGGGGAGGTGCGAAGTGGGAGCAGAGACTGAGAGGAGAGACGGAAGGCTGCAGGGACGAGGGGGAGAGCAGGCGGGAGCCAGGGCCCAGCCCAGACCCAGGGCTCAGACTCTGCCCTGGCCTGTCACAAAATAGAAGCAACATTATGATGTTTTCTTAGGAGGAAGCTCCCTCCCCGTGTGGGAAGGCAGAGCCTTTGGGCAGTCAGTCTTTTGTTCCCTTGGACTCTCAGCCCACCCTCCGTTCTGCTTTAGCCCAGAGACCCCCACGTGAGCTGCTTCTCTGTAAACCACCACCACAAAGCTCCCCTCCGAAGCAGTGCCCTTCGGCTTTGCAGCCTGGCCATCAGGGAGCCCGCCCTGGGCCGGGCAGGGGCAGGCTGTGGCCAAGGCCCCAGATCATCACCAAGTCCTGCCTCCGGAGTGCAAAGCCCTCTCCCTCATGTGGAGGCCGTTGTCACTGCTGTCAAGCACCCCCGGGGGGCCAGGGCTGGGCCAGCTCTCTGCACCACCGCAGGGGACATCGAGGAAAAACGCCAGGAGGGGCAGGGGCACGTCCCCTTCTCCAGCAGGGGACCCAGGCAGTCTTCACCGCGGCAGCAGTCTCCCCTTCTCCCAAGTTCCCTGTGGCCAGCTGCTAGTTGAAATCAAACTTCCTCCTGAGGTAATGTCAGGAGGCCCACGGAAGCCTACCATGACATCACGGGTCACGGCGTGACGTCATTCCCTCACCTCACCTCGTCACGCAGGCCTTTTACACCTCACGCCTCACAGAGACTGGACTCACATACCTTCGATTACTGGACGCTGCCAGAATTGTTCCAGTTTAGTTTTAGTTGTTCATCTCCTATTGTACCTCATTTATAAATTAAACTTCACTGTGGTATACACGGGGCTCAGTACTGACCGTGGTCTCAGGCCTCCCCCGGGGGGCTCGGAGCAGACCCCCACAGATAAGGGGGACTCCTGGAACAAACTGAAATAAAAGAGAACCTCCTAGAGCAGCGCAGTGCGATGGGAGAGGCTGGTGCAAGTTTGGCTTGGCCGCTTAGGGGAGGTGTCACCCTGAGGAAGTGGCCTGTTGGCTCATGTGTAGAACTAGCGTGACTCTGCAGAGGGTTGTGGGGACCAGAGAAGCGCTCGGGAACCCCCCTTCACAGGCCTCACCCCTTACGGAGGGGAGGGGGGAGCCCTGCAGACCTTCAGCAGCACGCTCCAGCCACAGGAACTGAAGAGCAGGATGTGGGCCTCGGTGGGGAGCGTCCCATGGGCGCCAGGCACTTCGCCCAGGTGCCCAGGAGGTTCAGGGAGCGGGGCCTGGGCTCTGTGACATGGTAGGATTCTCTCGCTACCTCTCTGCCCCATCCGTCCCGGTCCCTACCGCACCCTCAGCCACCCACAGGGCCCTCTCAGGTCGGGTGGGGCGGGCAGGGCTGGGCAGGGCGCCGCCTTATCACTCCCAGCGCACTGCTGGAGACACAGTTAAGCCTGGCCTTCTTATCGGCTCCCCAGGCCCTGTGCTCTATGCACCGCCCGGTTCTGAGGAGGCTGGAAGGTGGGGTCCAGTGGCTGCCCAACTCCTTGCTCCTTTGGAATGGTCCATAGGAACAGCGAAGGCAGATGCAGCCCAGCAAAGAGACAGAACGCTGCCTGGCTTGGACACCATGTCCTCTTAAGCAATCCCTTCCTTCTCTGGTGCCCATCTGTGAAGTTGGGGGTGGAGGGGCAGCTGGACAAAGTGACCCCTGAGTCCCTTGCAGCTCTAAAGAGTTATGATCTTGTGGCTGACCCCTGTGACGTAGCCATGATGATCATCCTGTTTATAGACAGCCACGGGAGGCCTGGCAGAGGGAAGACACTCACTCCCATAGGGTACTGTTGGCTGCAGAGCTGAGGGACTCCGGGTCCAGTGCTCTTCCCACCCCACACACCCTGACCTTCTAGAAGGCCCCTGGAGGAAAGGTTTGGAGACAATGAAGGGATGGCTGCTCCTGGGCTCCCCATCCCAGGTCCAAACCCCTCCGTCAGGTTCCAGGTGTGGACTGGGGACATCTCAGAGGGGCTCCTGACACGTGGGTCCTGGCACCCTACAGGGTGGGAGGTCACGCCTTGGCTCCTGTCCAGCAAGGGAGGAACGGCAGGGCTTCTTGGGTGTGTGGAGAGCTCGCCCCATAATTGGGCCCAGATAATACCCCTGCTCTTATCAGGGGGCCAAGGGCTCCAAGGGGTGTGTCTGAGAATCAAGGGCTGGTTCAGCAGAAGTGGGGAGGGGGCAGGGAGCCCTGCAGACCTTCAGCACCCGGTAGGTGCCCAGCAGCAGAGGCCTTCAGCCTGGAAGGAAAGACTCTCTGAGGGCAGGTCCAAGGCTTAGCGGACAGGTGTGGAGGGGGGTCAAAAAGAGAGGCAAACTAGGTCCACTTCCTCTTGAGGAGCAGAGAAGCCTGATTCAAGAGGCTTTCCTAAGAAATCCTAAATGTCTCAATTTGGGAGAGATGAGAGAGACCCAGAATCTATGTCCCAGGGTAAGAAGGGTTATGGCCACCTTTGAGAACCTGAGAAAAGTTATGTCCTTGCCTGGTGAGGAAACTGAGGCCCAGGCTTTCCTGGAGATGACCCACACTTGGAAGGCCCTGTAGACAGTGGGTGAGTCCCCCAGATGGCTGGAGGCAGGGACCCGTAGGTGAGCCCAAATGACCAGCCACGGGGCCCTGCACCAGGCAGTGCAGCAGAGAGACTGGCAGCAGGGCGAAGCACGACCAGGCCTCCCCAGACCCTGGGGCCTGGACTTCTTAGCCCCCGGTGCACCTGGGGCTGCAGGCAGGCACCAGCTGGGTACCCAAACAGCTCCCTAAATATCCCCCCATCCATGCCTTGGCCCAGGTTCCTGGTTTTTCTTCCTCTCTGGCTCAGGCTCAGAGCACCCTGAGAACTCCCATCCGGGGGCAGGACTGTGCCCCTCCTCACTGCTGGGCCGCCTGGGCTGAGCTGTGCCCTCTAGAACCACCCAGACAGGTGACAATCACGGACTGGTGAGCCCATACACACCTGGGGTTGGGGGCTCAGAAGGCCTCGTGCCGTCTTCCCCTCCCCATGCAACAACCATGGGCTGCAGGCCTCCCAGACAGGTAAGTCGGCTTCAGCTTTACCTGTAAATATGCACCCTGAGAGTTTTAAACATGGCCATGGAGTCATTTACAACAGAGCCCAAAGCAGGCTGCGCTTCATATGCCAGTGAGCATACCCCTCCCAGAGCCCAAGAACCGGAGCTAGGCAGGGATGAGAGCTGAGAACAGGCTTGAACACCAACGGGACTTGGAATGGGAAGACCCTAAGACCAGAGCATAGGGGACAGGAAAGTGCCAGAGTCTCTGAGGTTGAGCAAAGACATTCCAGCAGGGAGCAAGAAAGAAGGGCAGCACTGAGAAGGCCTCAGCATATGGAGAACTGGAATTATGACCTCTCCAGGCTGGGCTGACACCCCCAAAGGATGGGCTCCTGCCCCGACCCCCAACACATAGGGACCCCCCCTCCACAGGCTTCTGAGGTGTTCCTCTGATCCTTCGGTGACATTTCTTCCTCTCACCTTCACTGCACCCTGATGTCACCTGGATACAATGGTGACAGGAAGCAGTGGGGCTGGTACCATCCTCACCTCCTCAGGTAGCCGTTCTGAAACTTCATGGGGGCAGGATCACATGGGGTGCTTGACAAGAATTCCGATTGAGATGCCTGCCCTCCCCCCTCCCCGAGATTCTGAATCAGTGGTCTGGGGACCCAGGTAGTCCTGAGAAGGCGGTACTTGGACGAATGCTGGTGGTCTGTTAGCTGTTGGATGCAGAAAACCGCCATAACCATTCCGGCTGCATTCATTGTGCGCCTACTGTGTACCTGATGTTTGGCATGAACTCTGTCATTTTATCTTTTGACAGGAAGTTGCCAGCATTTCTATCCTCAAAGCCTCCAAAGAGAAACCACAGTTTGAGTATACCCGACACTCCCTTGCCAATCCCCAGGGGGGGGACCCATGCTGGGGACAGGACCAGAATCCGCATGTGACTCCCCAACAGGAGAGAGTGACTAGGGTGACACCCGCTGGCAAGGAGGACTGCAGAATTGTACTGTGATGGAGAACACCCCAATCCCTCCACCCAGCAGGGATAAGGCAGTGAGTGGGAGGGCCCATTTCTGTGTAGCGGGACTGGACCGGCCTGCTCGGCGAATTCCCAGGCGGAGGGCGCCCCCTGCAGCCAGACGGGGGTGCGGCAGGGTAGAGGCCGGAACTTGCTGGGGCAGACATCCCTTTCTCTCTTATCGCCGTGGTCCTTACAGTTGCCCCATTTTAAGGACGAGAGAAGTGTTGAGTGTGTGACCCAAGGTCGCAGAACCAGCCAGTATGGGGCCCTCACGCCTCCCTCCCAGAGCCTTTGTCCCAGCCCCGCAGAGCCCCCCCTCCCCCCCCACGCGCCTTGTCCCGCAGGGCAGGCAGTGCAGGAAGGCCCCCGGGAGGAGGCAGGCAACGGTATTTAATGGGCTTTGGTGGGGCTCCCAACACTCCCACCAGGGGAGTGGGCGAGGGCAGAGCACAGACAGGCCTCCACGCGGGGCTCAGGAGATGAGGTTCAGGGGCAGGGACTCCTGGCATCGCCGGGTGTGAAGGGGCGAGCGGCAGACTGAGCCTCGTCTGGGGCAGTCCCGCGGCGGGGCATCACTGGGCCTGCGTGGAGCTAAACACAGAGTGGAGGGTGGGGGCTCCCCCCAGGCAGAGCAAAGGGAGTGGGCCGGCACCACAGAATGTCACTGCAGGGCCCGGGGGAGGGGGAGGCTGGGGCTACCCAAGCCCACTTCATTCCTAAAGGTCAACTTTCACATGTTTCCTGTGTTGGGCTTCGGAGTAAAAGTTGTCTTTAAGTAAAGGAATTATGAACCCCTGGGCTAGTCTCAGTCCTTACTAATAGCCGAGGAAAAGGATGCCCAGAAAGGGCAAGTGACTGGCCCAAGGCGGACCAGCAAGTGAGTGGTGCAGTCCCTCCCTGTCTCCAGGGGCCCTGCTGTATTCTGGAGGCCTGTGATCTGACTTTCATCACTGCTCAGGTCTATGACCCCCTCCCTCAAGTTCTGAGTGCTCCACCTTCAGAGCAGGACCAACATGGGGTGAGGGGATCCCCCCCAAACTTGTAAAATCCACAGACACCCTCACCCAACACACACACACGCACACACACAAGCACACTCCTCACCTCCTAGAGGGCTGTAGCCTCGCCACTTCCTGGGGGACCCTTCCCTGCTTTGTAGAGACTCAGAGGTTGGGGTGGTTCGGGGCCAGGCCCAGGCCCTGGGATGGCTGGGGGACTGAGCGCGGAGGGGCACACTGGGAAGTGAAGGTTCTGCATGGCACCCAGTCAGAGCCCACCATTCTCTGCAGCCAGACGGCTTCGGCCATGTACCTGCAGAGCAACAAGCCAGATGGGAGGGGTCGTGGCCCTCCTGGCCTGTCCTCCTCAGTTTGGGGAGCACACAACCCAAGGTTTGGCCCTTCGGAGAGCTGGGGCCAGTCTCATCCAGGCTATAGTACCTCCCCACCCCATTCCTTGGATCAAGAACCCACAAAGGCAAGGAAGTGCGGGGGGGGGGGGGATGTTCCAGAAGCCCTCACAATCCCCCAAAAAAAAAAAAAAAAAAACCCTGAAAGACACACAGGGAGTATCAGGGCCTGGGAGCCGGGCTAAGAGGCCAGGGGCAATGACCCAGCTTTACCAGCTTTATCCTGCCCCCACCCAGCCCCAGGGGCCACCACTGGTCTGCCAACTCACTTGGGTCCCAGCGGTGCACAAATTGTTAAATACCAGTTGCTGGCACAGCCGTGGTCAAAGGGGTTGTATCCCTGCAGGTAGCGGCACTGGAGGGAGGCAAGGGCAGGAAGAGGAACTCAGATCCCGCAGGACTGGGCCAGCTGCCCCCTGATGGCCCTCCCTGAACGGTCAGCTCAGCTCGGGTGGCAGCAAGACTCTAAGGAGAAGCAGGGAGAGGGAGCCCCAGCCTCCCCCACCCCACCCACCTCTGAGTAGCTCTCTCTAGGCAACCCCTGGCACTGGCACGGCACCCACTTCTCCTGCCTTCTGGGGCCCTCCCCCATCACCCGTAGCCCTTTTGTAGTATCCTCCCTTTTTCTGTTTCCTTTGGCCACATCACACCCTCCTGCTACCTCCTTCCAGACACAGTTTCCATCTTCCTTTTGTTGCTAAACTGCTTTAAGGACAGTTCCACGCCCCTCCTCCAATCTTCCTACTTCCCCACCTCTCATTCCCCCCCACCCCCAACTGGTGTATTCACTGATTTTCACAACCCCGTGCCCAATCAGATTTCCCTAACAAAGTAACTTGGCCCTGCTAGTCTGGGGTGAATTTCCGGAGCTTCTATGCAGCCAAGGTCATACCCAAAGGTTAAGTCCTCCCCTAGACACTCTTTAACCAGGTTCCCTCCCTTCCCTTCCTCTACCCATCAGCCTCACCCTCCTCCTCTCCTCTTCCTCCTCCTCCTCCCCAGGACAAGCTCCTTCTCACCCTGACTTCAAGAGCCTAGGCTACAAAATGTCCCTCATGACCAAAAGTGGCCTGGGGCCACCTCTGCCCACCGTCAACGCCAACTCCCTTAGGTCCCATGTCCCTGTCACAAAGATGTTGACCTTAGACACTATTCTCCACCAAAAGGGGCCAGGACTCCATACGGGGCGGCTGACACCTACGGGAGGAAAAGTCCACACACCTCCACAACGTCCCATTGCTGCCATTGCTGCCAAAAGCAACACTAACCATAGCGACACTTTGAGTTTTCACCTACTTTACTATGATTAAAGCCTTTAAGTAACGGAAACTGGTATTCTATTTGCAATCTTAATTAAATGGTTAGAAGAGTTGGGTTACATTTACACTTAGAATTTTAAATTTAGAGAAATAAATTTTGATGTATTAGATATATATGAAGTATAAAAACACGTGAACTTGTTCAATGCTTCAAGAAGTGATAGATAATTGCCTGATGAACTCATCAGAACTCCCTAATAAAAGGCAGCACCTTCCTCTCCCCACAGGAGAGCCTCTCAGATATGAACGGAATCCAACAGCTCGGAAGTTCCCTGACTATCATCTTTCACTGGCTCCAGACCCAGTTCTCCTCCTCCAAATCGGTGCCTCGAATGCTCTCACCCTCCACAGGACGGTAACCAAAGTGAGCATCTTATTGTCCCATCTCCTGCCCAGCTCGCTGTCGCCTCTGCTCTCTGCCCTTCTTCCCCAGGGGATCAGGGCATCAGGCTTTCCTTGCTCTCTCGCTCCCTCCCTCCTCCTCTCCCAAAGCAGTGTTCTTTTGTGTATAGATTCACTCATTTGCTCATAACTATTCTGGGGCCTCAACAATGTCCTAGGCCCTGCACTGGGGACTGAGGACACACCACCAACAACAAAGCCAGCCTTCAATTTCAGGCAGCTGGCGGGTAGTCAGGGTAGCCCAGAGAGGAACTGGAGGAGCAGAGCAGGCAGCTGGTGCCAAGACTCCAGGGGGCAGGTAGATCAGCAGCAGCCTTGGAAAGCAGAGAGCGGGCCCTGGGAGGCTGGGGAAGGGCCGCGGCAGGTGCATGAGGCACCACACTGCTGTGTGGAAAGAGAAGTCTTAGGTCCACCACTGGCCACTTGGTGAGCATGACATTAGTGCGACAGTGAGCAGAGGCGGGGCTGCAGTTGGCTGAGGAAGGGGAAGAATGATGCCAGTGACCCCAGCCAGCTCATTCAAGAAATATGCCTCCCTACCTACGGGCAGGTAGAGCAGCAGCAGCCCCCCCACCCCCCAGGGGAGGCCTGTAATGTTAAAGGGCTGCTTGCTTTGCTTTCAAGGACAGAGGGACATGAACATGTGTAAACGATGATAGGAAGTAACCAATGGTAACAATGGCAACAGTTCTATCCTATTGGGCATTTGCTTGTACCAGGCACTGTTGTATGTGTTGTACACACATCAACCCCCACTGCTTCCTTTTACAGATGGGGAAACTGGTAGCCAAGGAACAGACCCAAGATCTCCCTGCCGATAGGAAGCTGTGGTTTGAATTTATGTACACTGGCTGCAGAACCCTTGCTATCAACCCCCAAGCAAGTGGCCCCGGGAGATGTGGTTTGGGGATGGAGGTAGGAAGGGAATGAATGCCTGAAATGGCTTCTGGAGGTAACAACAGGAAAGAGCCATGAATGAATGAATCGCATTCATCAAAGAGTGCAGTGACTCACAGACAGAGTACAGACCACACACAGATTTCTCAAGCCTGGAGATCTAGACCGGGAGAGCCCCACTCTGAGCAGCGGTGCAAGGAAGGGCTGATGGCCTGACTGGGGGCTGGAGGAACTATGGGACGTAGGAAGCGAGAATGCTGCCCCGGCAAGGCTGAAAGGATGAATTTGAAGCTGGAAAGAGAAGGCATGCAGACCTTCTCCGCAGGAGGTAATGAGTCAGGGCTACTGGGCTGGAGCAGGGGAGTCACAGGGGGCCTGGGGCCAAGCAGGAGCGGGTTTGAGTGACCCAGCGCTGACAGCAGGGATGGGATGCGGCGGGCAAACAGGACTCCTCTGGCTTTTCAGCTCCCTCACTGTCTCCCACCTTCCTAAAACAACCTTTAGTTGGGGTGCCTGGCTGGCTCAATCGGTAGAGTATGTGACTTTTTGATCTCAGAGTCTCAGGGTTGTGAGTTCAAGCCCCACACGGGGTGTGGAGCCTACTTCAGGCGGAAAAAAAAAGCCAACATTTACTCAAGTCATTGTCCTCCTACAGACATCCAAGGATGTTCACTTTAATTACTCTTACTTCACACTGTACTAAGATCCAGGACAGTGCAGTAAGAAGAAAAAAAGAAAGAAAGCTATCCAAGTTGGAAAGGAAGAAATAAAACTGTCCTAATTCATAGATGATGTGGCTTTCCATGCAGAATTGACAAAAAAAAGCTATTAGGACAAATGAGTCCAGCAAAATTGCAGGATTCAAGACCAATAAACAAAAATCCACTGTATTTTCTTAAAATAATAAACAAATACAAATGAAATTTAAAAATACATTTGTAATAGCACATAAATACTTAGAAAAGATCTAACACAATGTATGCAAGATCTGTATACTGAAAACTATAAAAGGCTGATGAAAGAAATCAAAGAAGTAAATAAATGGAAAGGGGGTCATGGGTTCAAAAACTCAATATTGTTAAGACGTCCATTTTCCTAATTGATTTATAGGTTCAATGTAATCCAAATAAAAATCTCAGCAACCTTGTGTGTGTGTGTGTGTGTGTGTGTGTGTGTGTGTGGAAATTAAGCTGATTCTAAAAGTTATATCGTAAGTCAAAGGAAGTCGGATAACCAAAAGAACTCTGAAAAAGAACAAATCTGGAGAACTCACACTGTGTGATTTCAAGACATAATGTAAACCTACGAATCAAGACAATGTGCCACTGACAAAAGAATAGGAAGTCCAGAAATACACCCACAACTATTTAGTCAACTGATTTTTGACAAATGTGCAAAGGTAACTCAATGGAAGGATAGTGTTTTCAACAAATGATGCTGGAACAACCCTTAGGCAAAAGTAATAAATCTTGGCCCATACCTTGCCTCACATACAAAAGTTAACCTAAAATGAATCATAACCCAAAATTTAACCCAGGTGCCCCTAGGCAAAACTTTCTTAATTACAACACCAAAAACATGGTCTATAAAAGAAAAAAATCAACAGTGCACTTCATCCAAATGTAAAACTTCTGACCTTTGGAAGACACTGTTTGAAAATTAACATGACAAGCCACAGATTGGGAGAAAATATCTGCAAAGCATCTATCTGAATCCAGAGTATATAAAGAACTCATAGAACTCAATAATTTAAAAAATATATATATATATTTTTAATGAGCGGAAGACTGGAACAGACATTTAATCAAAGATATACAGGGGAACCTGGGTCGCTTAGTCATTAGGCATCTGCCTTCTGCTCAGGTCATGATCCCAGAGTCCTGGGATCGAGCCCCATACTGGGCTCCCTGCTTGGCAGGAAGCCAGCTTCTCCCCCTCCCACTCTGCTTGTGTTCCCTCTCTTGCTGTCTCTCTCTCTCTTTGACAAATAAATAAATTAAATTAAATTAAAAGATATGCAGATGGCAAATAAGAACATGAAAAGATGCTTAACATCACTAGTCATTAGGAAAATGCCAATTAAAATCACAATGAGATACCACTTGACATTTATTAGACTGGCTAGAATTAAAATACTGGCTAGAATTAAAAAAAAAAAAATCCTGATAATACCAAATGTGAGTGAGGATACAGAGCAACTGAAATTCTCACACATTGCCTGTGGGTGTGCACAATGGGAATGCAACCTTTTTGGAAGACAAGTTGGTGGTCTCTTATAAAGCTAAACATACAGGGCAGTGCCTGGGTGGCTCAGTGGATTAAAGCCTTTCCCTTTTGCTCAGGACATGATCTCAGGGTCCTGGGATCCAGGCCCGCATCAGGCTCTGTGCTCAGCAGGGAGCCTGCTTCCTCCTCTCTCTGCCTACTTGTGATCTCTCTGTCAAACAAATAAATAAAATCTTTAAAAAAAAAAAAAAAAGCTAAACATACAGTTACCATATAAGCCAGCAATACCATTCCTCACTCCTAAGTATTTACCCATAAAGAAATGAAAGCTTATGTTCATGTGCCTACACACCAGTGTTTATAGTGGCTTTATTTATAATCACCCCAAACTGCAAACAACCCAAAATATCCTTCAGTAGGGGACCGCATAAAGGAAAGGTGGTCTCTCCATATGACATAATAAGACACAGCAATAAAAAGTAAGAAACTACTGATACCGGCAGCAACAGGGATGGATTGCAAATACTGAGTGGAAGACGCTGGCGCAAAAGGCTATGATTCCATTTATACCAGTCTCTGGAAAAGGAAAAACTACAGGCATAGAAAGATCAGTGGTTGCCAGGGACTGCAGGCGGGGAGAGAAACTGACTAGGAAAGATCATGCTGGAGTTTCTGGGGGGTGATGGAACTGTTATAAATCTTCATGGTGGTGGTTATAGGACGGGACTGTACACTTGTCAAAATTCACAGTACTGCACTGAAACGGGGTGAATTATGCTGTATTAAAAAGAAAGAAAGAAAATCTCACAGCTCCCAAGCTTCCCCTGAACCAAGATTCAATTCTCCACGTGACTTTCTGGGCCTTTCAATTCTGGCCAATCCCAAGCAGTCCACTTCTTTCCCACGCCCCCTTCTGCTCCAGTTAGCGCTGTGTCCTTACCATCCTATCCACATCCCACAGACTTGCAGACTTCCTTGCCATTCTGCGGGCTGCGTCCCTCACCTGCACAGCTCTCACCCCCCATCCCACCCCACCCCCGTTTTCTGCATGTTCAAAACAACTGAGCTCCAGGTCCTACTCTACACGGTAGTCCTCACTGAACTTGAGTCCCTCTGCGATCTGTTACTCCACGTTGGGCAGGCCCTTTCTCATGGCGTTCACCGCAGCCTGGCGGGTGTTATTCTGATTTCAGGTTCCTTAGCCACAGAAGCGCAGGATGCTCAAAATAAAGCACACGAGGCATAGCACACAGTAGGCCCTCGATGCAGCGCACCGGGTGGGAGAGTGGCCCCCGAGCAGGTGAGAATGGACATGCATCTAGGTCTAGAAGGGCTCCTGAGGCACCTTCGAGGGAGGTCAGGAGGTGAGGGACCAGGGCGGTAGACACAGAGCGGAAAGGGCAGACGTCACGAAGGCACAGGTGACCACCCACAGCCCGGCATCCCGGCGCCCCGCTCGGCCTCGCGTACCTTGCCCTCGTAGGAGCGCTCCGCGGCGCTCACCGACATGGCCTGGATCAGCAGCAGCAGCAACAGCGGTACCAGGAAGCCGGCGGCGGGAACAGCCACCAGGATGCTGTGCACCCGCTAAGGAGCAGCGCCGGGATCCCTCCTCCCTGGCCCCGCCCCTGGCCCCGCCCTGGCTTCCCCCCTTCCCCCAACCGCCCAGTCGCCGGCCCCCGGAGCTGGGTCCCCACGCACACCTCAACCCGCTCTGCCGTCTAGGCCCTGCGCCGTCTTCAGCACTCCCCACCATGACCCTGCAGATTCTCGACGCTTCACCGTCCCTCCTAGCCCGGTCCATCTCCCTGGCCCTACCCACCACCCCGCCTAGTCCCAGGGGTTCTCCCTGCCAGCCATTCCCTCTGCCCCCTGGACCCCGCCCCCGGCCAACCACCACGCTCCACACTGCTCTCCGCTTGGCTCCGGGGAGGATACGCGATGGCTTTGTCCATGGAGAAGGGCTGGTGGGCCGTGCGCGCCAGGAAGATCAGGCAGGTCACCAGCATGGCACCCGAGTAGAGACATAAGGACAGGACCAGCAGCATGAAGAAGCGGAAGTTGCGGTGACCAACGCAGTTATTGACCCATTTGCAGTGGTGGTCAAAGTCCTGGGTAAGAGGCAGGGGAGCAGGCCTCCGGGACCTGACCTCTGCACCAGCTCCATTGCCACCCCCACCTCCTACCCCTCCGGTTCTGAAAGGCCACCGGCCGTGGACCCTCAGACTGGCTCTCATCCCTAGGGAGAACCCCAGCCATGAAGCCCCTAGCGCTAGCATTTCTGTTAGAGCACTGTTAGGTCTCTGTGGCTCATAAGATCACATATCAGGAGGCCTGTAGAGACAAGGCCTGCCCGGTCTTCTGGGGACACATCCTGGTGTATGTGTGGGCTGGACATAGAATATCCCTGGGCTTCTGTTTCCTACATCCATTGAGGGTAATAATACCCTTGCTCAGCCCACCTCGCAGGGTTGTGAGGACCAGACAAAAGAGCACCTTTGCAAACCTTCGCGTCTGTGCACATGACACCGACACACACTCAGAGCCCCAGGGACCCAGGCGAGAAGAGGACAGGCGAAGCTTTCCCAGCCAGGCCTCCAGCCAGCCTGAGGGCCTCGGGCAGCTAGTGTCAGCAAGCCTGGGGTAAGACAGGAGTGTCTTTCTCGCCCTGCCCAGCACAGGTGTGCATGCCTCTGTGTGTGTCTGCACCCGCGCAGGCAGAGGCCAACCTCCCTGGGCAGGTGCAGGTGCGGAGGAAGTGAGCTGCATGAGTGACCGAGAGTGGTTGGGGGTTACTGGCCCTCTTGGCCTTTAGCTGTGCGGGAAGTGGTTTCACACCTGCCGTTGTCTCCCCCCCCCCCCCGTGTGACTGCGCAGGGGCGGGGGCGGGTGGGCAAGTCAAGAGAGGCACTCACTTCAACACAGATGTTGCACCAGGGACAGTGGTGGGTCCGGGGCGGGCGGTGGAAGCAGCACTTTTGGCACCACTGCAGGCGGAAGGCCCTGTGGTTCACCCACACCACCTGTACCATCATGGGGCCCTGTTCGTTGGAGCCTGGTGTGGGAAGAGGATTGGGCAGCAGCAGGAGGCCCTTCCATCAGTCTGGGGCTCCAGGGGCGGGGGGTGGTAGGGAAGTCAGCCCCATGTCATCACTGGGCTCCAGAAAGTGTGGGGAAGAGGTTGGCAAGGGTATCCCTTGTCTCCAAGCCACCCAAGCACAGAGAGATGGGCTTTCAAAGGAAAGGTAAGTTTTCACCCCAAAGTGTTCTATGAGGACTCAGCCCTTTGAAACTGTGATTGATGCTTCAAAGGAGGGAGAACTGAGTGCTTTCAAAGAGCTGGCTTCCCTGCCCAGCCTGCCCGGGCCCTCCCGCACGAGGTGGCTGGAAAACCTTCAGAAATTTCCAGGGGCTTGAACAATGAAGTGCCAGAGGCAGGGCAGGGGCAAATGAGGAGGTGCGGTGAAAGGGTCCTGAGGCCTGAAGAGGGGAGATGGAAGGAGCCCTTCAGGAGAAGCTCCCTTCTTCCCTCAGGGGCCAGTGCCTCACCTTGATGCAAGATGCCAGGGTCTGAGAAATTGAGTGAAACCAGACTGAAGACGGTGAGGAGACACAGGAGGCCTGTGACAAGGGGGAAGGCCCATTCCCCATTCTGGGCCAGCCACCTGCAACTGAGACCAGAGCAGGGCTCGGCCCTGACCCAGAGAGGCCTGAAGCTCCCTGACCTCCGCCAATCCTGTCCACTTGGTCAGAACCCACACACCTTGAAGCCTGCTGTATATATCCAAGCTAGTGACACATTCTTGGTGACTCCACCAAATGTCACCCCATGTCGCCAGCCTCCTGCAGCGCCCAGAGGCACCAAGCACTGTATACCTGTATCTCTGCACATTCGGTTCCCTGGGCCCCTTGGGCACTTCCCCTGCCTCCGTACTATGATTATCTATTTTCCCTTCTGTCTCTGTAGGAAATGTGCAGCTTGTGTGGGAGGGAGACTCACGGGAATGCGAAGAAGAGGCCACTGAAAACCACCAGCAACACTACATTGAAGGCGGCAAACAGGCTTGGGAGGATCCACGGAAGCGGGGCCTGAGGCGGGGGATGGGGCTCCTTCACCAGGGGCATGGCGTCCTTCAAGAGCGGCATGGCTGGACCTCCCGCGCCCCCAGGGGAGATCAGAGCCACCAGGCTCCCTCGCCCCTGCTGGCTCCAGGAGCCCCATGGCCACAGCAGCCTCGGAAGCCGCAGCCCAGGGTGGAAGGAAAGAAGTTCCTGTGTGACATCACAGAGGTTGAGAAGAGTGGAGGCCAGGGGCTCTTCTGCAGAACTGTCTGCGGCCTGTGACGGGCACTGCCACAGCAAGCCCACCCCACCCCCACCCCTGCCCCACAGTTGTGCCAGGGGCTGAGAGCCCCCCCCCCCGGGAGGGTGGCTTTGAGATGACATGAGATTAGAGAAACACATAGGGAGAAGGTGGGTGATTCTGATCCTCCTCTCAGGCTCGAGGCTCATCAGAGCCGATGGTGGTCCTTCTTCACCCTATCTCCACTTTCTTCCTTTCTGTTATTACAGAATTCCACTTTCGGGGGTGGAGGGGCAGCTAAATAACCTTCCAGCTTCCCTCACTTCCAGGGTTGGCTTCATGGCACAGTTCTGGTCAAGGAGACATAACTGGATGTCTGCTGAGGATTTCTAGAAAAGCTTTGGCTTGTCCCTTCCTTCCGGTCTTGCGTGTCAGATGGGCTGGCTGAAGGTACCATCTTGGACCCATTAGGCAGCATGGCGACCGTTGAGGACATTGTTGAGTCACTGACCAAACATGAACTAGGCTCCCTCTGAGCTGCTTATTATATGCGAGGATAACAGTTTTCTGTTATGGGCAGCTGACATTTGTCATTTGTTTTAGCTATGGAGCACCTGAACCCCTCTATGTTGGAGGACTCCCTGCATACTACCTCTTCATGAAGGGAAAAGACCATTTCCTGTCCCAGAGGATGTAAAACTGCCAGAAATTCGCATTCAAAGCCTCTCCTGCAGCGAGGGCACAACCCTGTGACCCAGCGCCACCAATTAGCCTCAGAACTGCCACCACCAACCAAGTAGGAGTCTTCTGTGCAAATTTTCAGAGCTCCTACGTGTTGAAGTGTAATGGCCATTTTATATGTCACTGCAATTCCAACAGGGACTGCATTCTTCAGCACGTAATTCCGGGGGCACTGGGGTGGTGCTGTTGGTTCAGCATCTGGCTCTTGGATCCCACATCGGACTCTGTGCCTAGTACGAAGTCGGCTTGCGATTCTCTCTCTCTCCCTCTCCCTCTGCCCCCTCCTGCTTCATGCTCTTTCCTCTCTCTATAAAATAAGTAAATAAATCTTTTTTTTTTAAAGATTTTATTTATTTCACAGAGAGAAACACAGCCAGAGAGGGAACACAAGCAAGGGGAGTGAGAGAGGGAGAGGGAGAAGCAGGCGCCCCAATAAGTAAATAAATCTTAAAAAAAAAAGTAATTCCAGGGCACCTGGGTGGCTCAGTGGGTTAAAGCCTCTGCCTGGGATAGAGGCCGCATCAAGCTCTCTGCTCAGCAGGGAGCCTGCTTCCTCCTCTCTCTGCCTGCCTCTCTGCCTACTTGTGATCTCTCTCTCTCTGTCAAATAAATAAATAAAATCTTTAAATATATATATTTTTATATATTTATAAATATAATATTATATATAATTATATTTATAATAATATAAATATAAATATAAAAATATATATAATTATATTTATAAATATATAAAAATATATATATTTAAAGATTTTATTTATTTGACAGAGAGAAACACAGCCAGAGAGGGAACACAATCAGGGGGAGTGAGAGAGGGAGAAGCAGGCTTCCCACCGAGCAGGGAGCCCGATGTGGGGCTCAATCCCGGGTCTCCGGGATCATGACCTGAGCCGAAGGCAGTGGCTTAACCAACTGAGCCACCCAGGCGCCCTGGAATTATTTTTTTTTTTAAGATTTGTTTACTTATTGGGGCGTTTACTTATTATTTTTTACTTATTATTTTTATAAATAATAAAAAATTATTTATTTATTTGACAGAGAGAGAGAGATCACAAGTAGGCAGAGAGGCAGGCAGAGAGAGGAGGAAGCAGGCTCCCTGCTGAGCAGAGAGCTCGATGCGGCCTCGATCCCAGGCAGAGGCTTTAACCCACTGAGCCACCCAGGTGCCCTCAAATACTAAGGTTTAAAGTTTTAGATACTTTCATTTGTCATAATTTAATATAATGCATGCATATTTAAAATACCTACATATTGATACACATTAAAATTAATTAACTTTGGGGATGCCTGGGTGACTCAGTAGGTTTAGCATCTGCCTTCAGCTCAGGTCATGATCCCAGGGTCCTGGGATTGAGTCCCACCTTGGGCTCCCTGTGCAGTGGAGAGCCTGCTTCTTCCTCTCCCTCTGTTCCTCCCCACTGCTTGTTCTCTCTCTCTCTCTCAAATAAATACAATCTTTAAAAAATAAAAATAAAATTAATTTTAATGGTATATCTACAATAGGAGAGAACTGATAGCTTGGAATAGAAATGACCTTTGCATAGCAGTCTGCTTTCAGCATGATACATTAAAATTTATTACTTGCTTTCTGCCAAATTTACTCAGTGGTAGAGAATCATGATCTTGTCTAACCTAAATGAATAATCTCAGGGGATCTATTCACTTACATACTTTTTTGTTGTTTGGAGAAATTTTTTAAATTAATTTTTATGTTTTCCATAACCCAGCCACCCTATCCCTCCCCCTGACCCCCCAGCAACCCTCAGTTTGTTTCCTGAGATTAAGAGTCTTTAGGTTTGTCTCCCTCCCTGGTCCCATCTTGTTTCATTTTTTCCTTCCCCCCATGAACCACCACGCTGCCTCTCAAATTCCTCATATCAGAGAGATCATATGATAATTGTCCTCTGATTGACTTATTTCACTCAGCACAACACCTTCCAGTTCCATCCTTGTTGTCGCAATATATAAATATATATATATATACATATATACATATATATATTACCTATAGCATAGTGTTCCAGTGTGTGTGTGTATGTGTGTGTGTGTGTGTGTGTGTATTACATCTTCTTTATCCATTCATCTGTTGACGGACAGCTAGGTTCTTTCCATAGTTTGGCTATTGTGGACACTGTGGCTATAAACATTCAGGTGCATGTGCCCCTTCAGATCCCTACATTTGTGTCTTTAGGGCAAATACCCAGTAGTGCAGTTGCTGGGTCATAGGGTAGCTCTATTTTTAACTTTTTGAGGAATCTCCATACTGTTTTCCAGAGTGTCTGCACCAACTTACATTCCCACCAACAGTGTAGGAGGGTTCCCCTTTCCCCGCATCCTCACCAACATCTGTCATTTCCTGACTTGTTATTTTTAGCCATTCTGACTGGTGTCAGGTGGTATCTCACTGTGGTTTTGATCTGTATTTCCCTGATGCTGAGCGACGTTGAGCACTTTTTCAAGTGTCTGTTGGTCATTTGGATGTCTTCTTTGGAGAAATGTCTGTTAATGTCTTCTGCCCATTTCTTGATTGGATAATTTATTATTTGGGTGTTGAGTTTAATTAATTCTTTAGATTTTGGATACTAGCCCTTTATCTGACATGTCATTTTCAAATATCTTCTCCCATTCTGTCGGTTGTCTTTTGGTTTTGTTGACTGTTTCTTTTGCTGTGCAAAAAAAAAAACTTTTGATCTTAATGAAGTCCCAATAGTTCATTTATTTCCTTGCTTCCCCTTGCCTTTGGCAATGTTTCTAGGAAGAAGTTGCTGTGGTTGAGGTCAGAGGTTGCTGTCTGTGTTTTTGGATTTTGATGGATTCTTGTCTCACATTGAGGTCTTTCACCCATTTTGAGTCTACTTTTGTGTGCATTGTAAGGAAATGGTCCAGTTTCATTCTTCTGCATGTGGATGTCCAATTTTCCCAATGCCATTTGTTGAAAAGATTGTCTTTTTGGGGGGCACCTGAGTGGCTCAGTTGGTTAAGCAACTGCCTTCAGCTCAGGTCATGATACTGGAGTTCTGGGATCGAGCCCCACATCGGGCTCCCTGCTTGGCAGGAAGCCTGCTTCACCCTCTCTCACTCTCCCTGTTGTGTTCCCTCTCTGGCTGTGTTTCTCTCTGTCAAATAAATAAATAAATAAATAAATAAATAAATAAATAAATAAAAGATTGTCTTTTTTCCATTGGCCATTCTTTTCCACTTTGTTGAAGATGAGTTGGCCATAGAGTTGAGGGTCCATTTCTAGGCATATCCACGCAATGGAATAGTCTTCAGCCATCAGAAGAAGGAAAGGACTGGTATATACTGCAACACAGACAAACCCTGAAAACGTGCTGAATAAAAAAAGCCAGGCACGAAACACCACATATTGTAGGATAAGTGTCTATTAGATAAGTGTCCAGAATCTGACCAAATCAAGAGAGAGGAAGTGGGTCAGTGGTTGCCCGGGAAATGGGAAGAAGGAAGAATTGGGAAACAGGAGGTTTCTTTCTGGGCTGATGGAAATATTCTGCAGTTAGATTAATTGTGATAGTTATACAACATTATGAATACACTAAAAACCACTGAATTAGGGGCGCCTGGGTGGCTCAGTTGGCTGAGCGACTGCCTTCGGCTCAGGTCATGATCCCGGAGACCCGGGATCGAGTCCCACATCGGGCTCCCTGCTCAGTGGGAAGCCTGCTTCTCCCTCTCTCATTCCCCCTGCTTGTGTTCCCTCTCTGGCTGTGTTTCTCTCTGTCAAATAAATAAAATCTTTAAAAAAAAAAAAAAAAACCACTGAATTATATACTTTACAGTGACTAAAAAGGTGAGTTTTATATTATGTGAATTTTACCTCAGTAAGACTTTAAAAGAGAGAGAGAGAGAGAGAGAGAGAGAGAGAGAATGGTCTTTAAATATCAAGTGATTAAAGACCCCTTGAGGAAAACTGATGAAATTTATGGGTATTTTACATTTTGGATTTTTTAAAAAATGGTTTTTATACTGAGAGAGCCAAATTGAAGTGACAGGTGTCCTATCATGCAATCATATAATTTGGTGAGAATAATTACGCCAAAAAAATGAAATGAAGAATGATTTATTCCTCTTAGGGCTAAAATTCAGTGTTTGACAGCAAGGTGTCCAAAATTAGCAAGAGAAGAATCTGGCTGGTCCAACTCACCTTCTCTGGTCCTCCTGTAGCCAGGGAAGGGCTGGCTTTGAGTCAGACCATCGTCGCCCTTGACTAATCCGTGGGCAACACTGTCTGGAAGATAGCCATCTAGGGTCTCTGGGTGGGGCAGCAGCACCCCCTCAGAGCTAAAGTCCTCCCTCTCACCAACACCCATCATTTCTCTCTCCACTGTCATCTGACCTAAGAATCAGCCAGTCTCCCCTGGGCCTTCCAGCCCCTGCTGCCCAGAGGGTCAGCCCAGCCGCCTTCCCTTCCTGACTCCCTTTCACTCTTCATTGCCCTTTTCCTGCCTCCCGCAGTTCTGTCCTGAAGAAGTTTCAGAGAACATCCTCAGTGCCCTGTTACCTACTCTGAGGAAGTCTAAAGTTCAGGGCTTGGGACAATTAAGCTCAAGGCCTCTCACCAGGCAAGAGATGAATGACCCAGGGAGCATTCCTATCACATGGTCGAGGCCACTGAGTCAGCCTATGTCTTTGTCAGGGTGGGACGAAGGCAAGTGACCCTGGGTCAATGCCCTTGTATTCCCTGTGCTGTCCCCTCCACCTCAGGAGGTAACTGGGCTGCTGAGACTCCTGAATCCCTACACTGGTCTGTCCTGAGTGTTGTACTTTAGGAGGAGGGTGAAAAGAGGGACAGAACCGTGCTTGATCCTGGGGAGACATCTTAGGTGTACGGGACAGCAGGAGAGAGTCCTCTTGGTCCCCACTGCTAATTGCTTCCTCTGACTGGAGCTCCTCACCATCCCAGAATCCACTCTGGATCCTCTAAGGGGCCCTTTTCTTATTTTCAAAATACTTAGTTGACCCTCAGCAGACCTCCTGGCCTACATTCCTTTTGCCTCTCTCCACACTCTTATGGCTTTCTATCCAGCCTGGCATCAGAACTTCTCTGAGCCTCCGTTTCTTCATCTGTAAAATGGGAATAAAGACAGCACTTACCTTCCAAGAGCAGTGATAAACTTTCAACAAGATTAGGAACATGCCGCATTCTCTCCTGCACCTGGGCACACTTTTGCTTCCATTATCAGTCACGTGACTACTTCTAAGGAGCACTTCTTCCGTCCGGATCGGGCCCTGGGCCAGGAACCCAAGGGTACTGTACTTGGGCTCAAATGGCTTTAAATCTATTTGGAGAGAAAAGAGAAATCACTCATCAATAAAAAAAACATAATTTGGCATAGCTTTTGAGAATCTGTCAAATGCTCAGAGATCTCACTCAGCCACTCTTCCTCTGAACCTCCGCATCTTTGCTGCATCTTTGGCTGCTGTTTGGAAGGATGAGCCTTTCATCAGGATGAGGAGGGCCGAGATTTGGGAAACCCACCTGGGCCTCGTCTGGCTTTCCCAGCCCCTCCTCCCTTCTGCACAGCCAGACCAAAGTGTCATGGCAGTCAGGGAGTGGGCCTCGACTCTCCCGTCTCCAGGGGACCAGAGATTACGTTCCAGCCAGGTTCTGGGAGACAGGGGTTTGCTGAGTGGTAGTACTGCTGGGAGGTTAGAGAACTTTATTCCACCCCCACCCTAGAAGATTCCTGAGAGGGGATGTAGGATTAGGGCTGGCAGATGGGAAAGGGTGACTGAAGGCATTGGTGGGAGGGAGGGAGGAAGGACAACACTTAGCAAGAGGGAGGAGTCGGGAACCGGGGAACTCAGCCAGCCAAGAGGATCAAATTCCTCTGGGGTGAACTCTGAGATAAGCTCCAGGGACCTGTGGGCACAGGAAGCCCAAGAGGAGAGAGGCAGAGGGGAAGATCTTGCCACTGCACCTACACGTGGCCACAGTCCTCGCTTTGACAAGGGCCTGCGGGCAGCAGGACCAGTGGGAGCCCCCTCCCTCAGGGCCCCTTCCTGCCTGCCTGCCCCTCCTTGCCCATCAGTGCTTGCTGGGAAAGCCAGAGAGAGAGAGAAGACGATGGAGCCAGACAGGACTCAGATAAAACTTGACCCCAGGTGAGTGAGGGTGGCAGGCCCAGAGCCAGCAACTGGTTGCCAGGCAATGGAGGCCCCTAGCACGTGGGCCAGGCCCTTGCTCCGTCCAGGGGCCTCGGGCTCCCAGACGCAGGATGAGGCAGACAAATAATTGTCTGGCTGGCCCTGAGGTCCAGAGTGTGCTCCTTCAGAGCCTTGGCTTTGCCCCTGAGCTGGGAAGAGAAAAATCCCAGAAATGAGGGCTGCAAGGGGCAGGCACAAAGCCTCACTCGGCTGTGGCCCCATCCCTGGGGCTCAGGGCCTGCTCTTTCTCTGAGGCCCTGCTCTTTCTCTCTTGTCAGTGCCTGACCTGCTGCCCCCAGTGGAAGTGGGGAGACTGAGCTGTGGGCTCTGTGGGCACTGAAGCCAGGCCTGCCTATAGCCTAAGTGGTCCTTGTCTGACACACTAGCCTGGGCTCATTTGCCATTTTCTGTAAGAATCGGGGCATCGAGGGGAAACGTACAAGCTCCCTGAACTCAGGAGTGTTTGAGCGAGTGTCAGATAATCGGTGTTCCGTCTCGGAACGCCCCCCACCCGCCTCCCTGAGGCCCCATATTCTGAACATAGGCTGCTGTCTCTACAGGTACACAGCAGATCTTCTGGAAGTACTGGAAACCAATTACAGCATCCCGTCTGCCTGCTTCTCTCAAGCTCCCACTGCAGCCCAGCTTCTGAGAGGTGAGTCAGGGGCCTCCCCAGAGGGAACTGAAAGGAGAAGTGACATCCCAGCAGGAAGCCAGGACAGCTGAGTGATGCTGACAAGGGGTGGACCTGAGCTGGCCAGCCTGGAGAGCGTCTGTCATGGTTAAGGCCTTGGAGGAGAGCAACTCCTCAAGGAGCCAAGAGGCCAGAAGAGGGGCATGGCGGCCTAACCAGGCAGACAGAGCTGCATGCTGCCCCCCCACCCCCCCCAGATCCCAGCCTCAAAACTCATGCACGCTGGGGACACTGGCCCGGAGCATTGTTCAAACCCTAGAGCCAACCAGGGACTCAAGATGGTGCCCATATGACCCAAGCCCCAAAGAATCCCCTTTGGGGCCTGCACAATAGCCTCTGGGAAAGCGTCTATGACATTCTAGAAAGGTGGTCATTATGATAGTGTTCTTAAAACTTAGGTGAACCTGTAGAAGTATTCTGACAATGTAGGCCAACCAGATCTTATACCCAATAGCTTTTGAAAGGGAAAAGACGAAGACGGGATTCAGTTTATTCCCTGGCCGCCTATATGACAACCAAATGACCCTAGCGTCTTTATAGCAAATGTGGCTCCTATCTGTATTTTATTTTGTTTTCCTACTGCACGATTAATCACCTCTTAGACATTGAGGAAGAGGAGTCTGTGTATCTACGGTATTTAAAAAAAATTTTTTTTATTTATTCATTTGAGAGAGTGAGCACAAGCCTCTTGGGGGAGGACAGAGGGAGAGGGAGAAACAGACCCCGCACTGAACGGAAAGCCGGATGCGGGCCCGATCCCAGGACCCTGGGATCACAACCTGAGTCCGAGGCAGGCACTTAACCGACTAAGCCACCCAGGCACCCCCTCTATGGTATCTTTAATGTTTTTTTTTCCCAACCTCCTTCCTGATAAAGTCACTTTAGTAAGTAGACTTTCTGACCAACAGGATGTGGTTAGCGTAGATCGGGAGGCATACATGGGCATGTGCTTGGACAACGTTCATCCTGGTTTCAGAGTGAATGATGACCGCCAGACTGTCCAGAGAGGCTTTGCAGCTGCTCTGGGGTTCCCCTAGTAGCTAGCTGCTGATCTAGCCCAGGAACCTTGTTCAGAGTGCAGCTGCTGGTACAAGTGTTCCCTCACATGACCAGATGCCAACCAGAGGCAATTTGTCCCCCAAGGAACATCTGGTGACGCAGGGAGACTATCTCAGTGACCCCAGCCAGAGGGCGCTATGGGTATCTAGCGGGGAGAGGCCCAGGATGCTGCCCTGAACCCAAAGGAAAGTCCCCCACAAGGAGTTACCTTGGCCAAAGTGTCGACAGTGCTGAGATTGAGAAACCCTGCCTCACATAGGAAAAATCGATGTCACATTGCTTTGTGACAGATGTGCAAATAGAAGCACCAAGGATCTTCAAAGTAGGGAGACTGTGCTGGATCTGGTAGTCCCTCGCACTGCCTCCTTCCCATGGGGGGAATGTTGAAGAATCCAGAGCAGGTGGTGTGCACTGGGGTGGGGACAGAGACAGAAGGGGCAGGCAGGTGCCAGAGACCCTGGACCCCGAGGACCTTGATCCGGAAGGATTCCAGGTCGCCAGTGGAGAAGCAGGGGACAACCCAAAGGGCTGGGCAGGTGGGGTGGGACCTATGAGTTCAGGCGGAGGAATTGCACTTTATCCTGCGGATGGAAGGAGCCCTTTAGGGCTCTGTGATTGGGAGGGGCTGGATAGTGCTGAAAATCATTAATCAGTAAACAGGATGGACTTCAGGGAAGAGGGGCCTAGAGAAGACATGCTATGCATGGGAGGTTACAGCCTCAGCCCAGCACGGAGCCAGAATGGTGTCAGGGAAAGAGAGGGAGGTTGGAAAACCAAGAGCGGGGTGCCTGGGAAGGGGTGAGTGAAGGAGAAAGCCCGCAAACACCCCTCTGGAGATCCGGTCAGGGTGAGGGCAGAGGCAGGAAAGCCCTAAAGAGGCTTTGTCCTGAGGACGAGGCAAAACCCCTCCTCTGTAAGCTGTTGCTCCTTAAAACTGTCTGCCATTTAAGGAGGAGCTCTTCCGGGAGAACGACTGAACCTGTTTTTGAAATGCCTGTGATATGATTGCGATGACAATCCCTCCAGGATTTTTTATTTTTTATTTTTATTTTTTTTTAAGATTTTATTTATTTGACAGAGAGAAACACAGCCAGAGAGGGAACACAAGCAGGGGGAGCGAGAGAGGGAGAAGCAGGCTTCTCGCCGAGCAGGGAGCCTGATGTGGGACTTGATCCTGGGATTCCAGGATCATGACCTGAGCCGAAGGCAGTCGCCCAACCAACTGAGCCACCCAGGCGCCCCTTTCCAAGATTTTTTAAATGCACGGATCCACACATTTCTGTGAAAGCGTGATGGGTCGGGAAAAGCCAAGACAATTCTGAAAACATGTAAAGGAGGGTCCCTGAGCCACCAGGGATTAAGACTTAGAATAAGACTAAGCAATGAATAGTGAAGTGCAAGGGGCCTAACAGGTAGAAACATGGAACTGAACAGGCACCTGGAAACAGAGCCCGCTTGGACACGCCCTCTCTGGAGCCCCCCCCCCCATCAATTGGCAGAACTGACTCTTCACGAAATGATCTGGACAACGTATCTCTAGGACAAAAAAAAGTCGTGTGAAAATAGCTCCAAAGTAGCTTTAATCCAGACAGCTTAAGTACCTAAATGTAAAATGCAAACATTTTTACAAAAGACAATATAGAAAGATATCTTTCTGATTGGGAGTAAAGAATTAATTTCTTAAATAAAATACAAGAAAGCACAAATGATCATGGAGATTGAGTCCATAAGCACACAAACTTCTGTACAACTAAAGACACTATAAACTATGTTACATGCCAAACCCTAGACTGGGAGAAGATATTTTCAAGCCTAGCTAACAAAGGCTAAGTCGTCAGTAAGAGAAATTACCCAACACAAACTGCATAACGTGTGTGAACAGACAATTCAAGCAGGAGAAGCCCAAATGATCAATAAAATGGACGAAAAGAGGAATTAGGGAGCAGTGAATGAAACAATGATATTTCCCTACAGCGAATCTGAGGTGACAGAGAGGGCTGGTGGACCTCCAGCGGGAGTTCAACTCCAACAGCTACTGGGGGCGAGTGGTCAGCTCACAGCAGCACTGAGATTCTCATCTCCTGCAGCTCAGGAATTCTGATTTTAAATGTCCACATAAAAGAACTCTCCCACCTGTGTTAAGGAGACTCGTCCCAGAATATTTATGGAAGCATTTGTTTGTCATAATGAAAATAATATGGAAACAATGTTAGGTGGAAAAAACATTTTGCAGAATGATACCATTTGTGTAGATTTTTTTAAAAAAAGGATTTATTTGGGGGCGCCTGGGTGGCTCAGTTGGTTGAGCGACTGCCTTCGGCTCAGGTCATGATCCTGAAGACCCGGAATCGAGTCCCACATCGGGCTCTCTGCTCAGCGGGAGCCTGCTTCTCCCTCTCTCATTCCCCTTGCTTGTGTTCCCTCTCTGGCTGTGTTTCTCTCGGTCAAATAAAAAAAAAATTTTTTTTATTTACTTGAGAGACAGAGCGAGCAGAGAGAGAGCAAGAGAGAGCATGATGCACAAATGGGGGAGGGGCAAAGGTCCCAGGCAGAGCAGAAGTCAGAGAGTAGGGGGCCCTTGGGCTCCACTCCAGTACTCTGGTGTCATGACCTGAGCCTAAGGGAGATACTTAACTATTTAACTAACTGAGCCACCTAATGCCCCCATTTATGCAGATTTTGTAAAATGCAAAGCAATATACTATATTGAATCTGTACTTATGTTGGGAAAAATTAAAACACAAGTGAAAAAGATATCCACCAACTTCAGCATAGTAGTTAGACCTGGGAGGTGAGGCACAGGAGGTATGGACAAGGGCCCTCAAGTACATCTGCAATGTATTATGTTTCTAAAAATAATTTTTGAAGCAAAATTGATAATATTGCAATGCTCTTTAAAATGGGTTATGGGTGGGCGACTGGGTGGCTCAGTGAGTTAAAGCCTCTGCCTTCCGCTCAGGTCATGATCTCAGGGTCCTGGGATCTAGGCCTGCGTTGGTCTCTCTGTTCAGCAGGGAGCCTGCTTCCTCCTCTTTCTCTGCCTGCCTCTCTGCCTGTTTGTGATCTCTGTCAAATAAATAGATAAAATCTTTAAAAATAAATAAATAAAATAAAATGGGTTATGGGTATATATATTCCTGTTTGTTTTTTTATTCTCTTTATTTTTGAAGTTTTTGTAATTTAAAAAATTGTAAAAATAATTTTTGATGGCTGTGATGAAATTCTAGTTAAAAATGTACACAATTTTACAGTATAATTACAGTAATACAATAGGTATGCCCTTTAACCAGGGTGTTTTTTAAAGCTACCTTTATTGAACAAATACTACATGCCAACTGCTATACTAAGAGGTTAATGAGAGGATGAATAACCTGTCCAAGGACAAGAGCAAGCACTAAGTAGGATTTTACTTGGAACTCAGGTGTCTCTGACTCGAGACTATGCTCTTTTTTTTTTTTTTAAGATTTTATTTATTTATTTGACAGAGAGATCACAAGTAGGCAGAGAGGCAGGCAGAGAGAGAGGAGGAAGCAGGCTCCCTGCTGAGCAGAGAGCCCGATGAGGGGCTCAATCCTAGGACCCTGAGATCATACCTGAGCCAAAGGCAGAGGCTTTAATCCACTGAGCCACCCAGGTGCCCTGGAAACTATGCTCTTAACTCCCATGAAGACAAATATGCAAAAATGAAAATAACTTTTGGCTAGGAACTAGCTGGAATTATGGGGGATGCTCTTTCAAAATTTTAATGCTCCAATATTATTTTCATTATTAAAAAAAAGTCATCTTCACTATTGCAGACACAGCAGGAAATTTGCTAGTTGCTAAAGGTGTAAATGTATTCAAAATGGTCAGTTAGACAAATATTTCCCAAAGTGTGTTTCTCAGAATGCTTATCTCAAGTAGTGCTTCATGAACACAGAATCTATAGAAAAGTAAATTTTATAAAAACTGTATTCTATAACCTCCACTAGGAAATTAGAGTGTAAATCAGATTAAAAACTTGAGTATGGGAAGAAACAGGTTTAAAGCATCTCCAAAAATCCTCTGGCCATAGAATGCTTTTGTCCCATAATATCTATTAAGATGAAGAAAAATAAGGTAGGGGACAATCTTCAAAGAAGATAAATGAGTTGCATGGAGAGCAGTAGTGTCAGGCTATGGATGCTGAGAAATTCTCTCTTTCTTAGCTTTTGTGCTGCGGCAGTGGATACGAGAGCTTATTGATGCTACAAGTAGGAGAAAGAATACAGACTGCCAAAGTCAGAAGTTACAAGACACTGCAAAACATGTCTGTACTCGACTGTCACATATGCCCTCACTCACCTTCATAAACTTAAACAGCTTTTTAGGGTTGCGTCTCGTTGTTTATATCGCTCCACATTCCCTCCCATAGCTTTGGGAACACACACCAAGAGTCACCGTGTGAAATGGTTAAGAGTATGGGCTTAGCCAGAAATCCGTGGGTTTTAATCCCAGCCCCGTAACTTCCATGGGCAAGGTGCTTAACTCTCCACACTTAGTTTCCTAGGAAAGCCTATAAAATGGAGATGACAATAGGAATTCTCATGGGATTAGTTCCTTCATTTAACAAATAGCCATAGTTGCTGTTCACACACTCCGGAGATGGAACAAAGAACAAAGCTTGACAAAGTCCTTGTCTTCCAGGAGTTGCAAGGGTATGTGTGGGGAAAGGCGGCAGAAAATAGGCAAGTAAATAAATATGTAAATAACCTCACTGTGGGAGACAGATGGGGGGCAGCATTATGTGGGGCATTCAGGGAAGGCTGGCTGAGGAGGGGCATTTGAATGGAGAACTCAGTGAGGAGAAGCCATCCCCGGGGAGCTAGGGAGACAAAGCAAATGGGCAGAAGCGAAGCACTACCAAGTTCTGGAGATGACACAGCTTACAGGGTTATTGGGAGGCTGAAGGAGTGGTAGGGAAATCCCAAACCACAATAAACAGAGAAGAACGTGGGACACCTGGGTGGCCCACTTGGTTGAGCATCTGCCTTCAGCTCAGATCATGATCCTGGTGTCCTGGGACTGAGTCCTTCATTGGGCTCCCGGATTGCCAGGGAGTCTTCTTCTCCCTCTGACCCTCCCCGCTGCTTGTGATCTCTCTCACACAATCTCTCTTAAATAAATAAAATCTTTTTAAAAATATAATAAACAGAGAAGAACGAAGCTGCAGTGTTTGACATGGGGGAACCTAAGGTGTGGGAGAGGATGAGGGATCAGTACCAGAGACCTAGGATCAGAGGCCAGGAGGGGGACTGTGTTTCTGGGAGTCAAGGTGGGCCAGATTTTCAGAGGAGGGAGCAGTTGAGACAGTGAAGACTGGGAAAGTCTCTGACCTTGAATGGCTTTTGAAAGGCCTCCTTTCACTCACAGCTCTCCCTGAGCAGGTGAGGACAAGGGTCAAGCAGGGGTGGGCGAGTCCTGCCAAGAGAGGCCTCTAGCAGTGACTCCGCCTTCCAACAGTGGACATTGGTTTTGAGAAACATACTGGATTGAGACATCTGGGTGGCTCAGTTGGTTGAGTGTCGGATCAGGTCGTGATCTTGGTGTCAGGATCTCAGGGTTGAGGGCGGCTCCACCCTTTGCAGAGAGGTGGGGGGAGGTTTCTGCTTAGGATACTTCTTTCTCTCTCCCTCTGCCCCTCCCTCTGCTCGCGTGGGCGCTCTCAGCCCTGACTTTCTTCCGTTCTCCATATAATAATGTCAATATTTTTAGTTGGTTATCTTTATAGTTTTATTACCCCTTTAGATAATTTCTTTTTCTGCCAGCCATGGACAGTACTTCCTGACTTTGCACTTTGTAAGATAAAGATATTCATGCCCCACTCTTTCCTTTCATTCTTTTCTTTCTCTCCTCAAACACGCTTATAATTTCCTTCAATTCTTTTCTTTCTCTCCTCAAACATGGTTATAATTACTGGGCTGATTTTGCAATCTTCTTTGTTGACATGAGATCTTATTTTAGGCATAAATTGTATATAGTAAAGGGTGATGATCTCAAGCTCATATTGTGATGCATTTTTGCCTGTGTGTAAGTCTGTGAAACCACCACCTAGATCAAAAAATAGAACATTTCCAGCAACCAGTAGGGTCTCTTATACTCCCTCCCCAGTTACTATGCCTCCTGAGACCACTATAACCCCTGCAGAATTGGGAGCTGGGAGCCCAACACGGGACTCGATCCCGGGACTCTGGGATCATGACCTGAGCTAAGGCAGTCGTGCAACAAACTGAGCCACCCAGGTGTCCCGATTTTCTTTTTTAATAAAGATTTTATTTTTAACTAATCTCTACACCCAATGTGGGGCTCAAACTTACAACCCTGATCAAAAGTTGCATGCTCCACTGACTGAGCCAGTCAAGTGCCCCTTTATGATTTTTATTTTTATTAGCATATAATGTATTATTTGCTTCATGGGTACAGGTCTGTGAATCATGAGTCTTACATAATTCACAGCACTCACCATAGCGTTATAACTTCCCCAATGTCCCAGACACCCCATCCCTCCCACCCCCTCCACCCCAGCAACCCTCAGTTTGTTTCCCTATGATTAAGTCTCTTATGGTTCGTCTCCCTCTCTGGTTTATGTTTCACTTTTTTCTTCTCTTTCCCCATGATCCTCTGTCTCAGATTCAGGGAAGGCTGAATGATCTCTCATGAGTGAGATCATATGATAATTGTCTTTCTCTGATTGAACTTATTTCGCTTAGCCTAATATTCTCTAGTTCTATCCACATCGTTGCAAATGGCAAGATCTTTTTTGATGGCCACAGAATATTCCATCTTCTTTATCCCTTCATCTGTTGATGGATATCTAGGCTCTCCCCTTAGTTTGGCTATTGTGGACATTGCTGCTATAAACTTTTAGGTGCATGTGCTCCTTCAGATCATTACATTTGTATCTCTTTATGATTTTTTAAAAAAGATTTTACTTACTTGAATAGAGAGAAACAGTGAGAGAGGGAACACAAGCAGGGGGAGTAGGAGAGGGAGAAGCAGGCTTCCCGCCCAGCAGGGAGCCCGATTTCGGGCTTGATCCTGGGACTCTGGGAACATGACCTGAGCCGAAGGCAGATGCTTAATGACTGAGCCACAGAGGCACCCCTTTTATGGTTTTCTTAATAACATTTTCTTTTCTCTAGTTTGCCTTATTATAAGAACACAAAATATAATACATATAACATACAAAACATGTGTTAATTAACTGCATATGTTATTAGTAAGGCTCCCGGTCAACCATAGGCTATTAGTAGTTAAGCTTTGGGGGAGTCAAAAAGTTATACAGATTTTGAACTGTGCAGGGGTGGAAGCCCCTAACCCCTGGGTTGTTTAAGAATCAATTGTATTGGGGCGCCTGGGTGGCTCAGTTGGTTAAGCGACTGCCTTCGGCTCAGATCATGATCCTAGAGACCCAAGACCGAGTCCCACATCGGGCTCCCTGCTGGGCAGGAAGCCTGCTTCTCCCTCTCTCAGTCCCCCTGCTTGTGTTCCCTCTCTGGCTCTGTTTCTCTCTGTCAAATAAATAAAATCTTTAAAAAAAAAAAAAAAGAATCACTTTTATTTACCTGTATTTTCCTTGAATACATATAAGTTGTTTTCAGTTTGGGTCCTTATGAATAATGCTACTCTGATCATACTTTCAGTGATTATAAGCACTCATTTCTATTGAATATGTATCCAGAAGTGGAATTTCTGTGTCACAGGGTAGGTGTAGGCCTAGCTTAATGCATGCTACCAAACTGTTTTCCAAAATGGCTGTGCCACTCCCAGCTGAAATAAAATTAAAAATTTTAAAAACATAAAAAATGAAATAAATAAAGTTCCATTTTCCCCTTATCCTCATAAGCACTTGAAATCATGAGTCCTTCAGGCTCCCCGCCGAGCAGAGAGCCCGACGCGGGCCTCAATCCCAGGACCGTGAGATCATGACCTGAGCCAAAGGCAGAGGCTTTAACCCACTGAGTCACCCAGGCGCCCTATGACATAATTTTTAAAAAAGATTTTATTTACTTATTTGACAGAGAGAGAGATCACAAGTAGGCAGAGAGGCAAGCAGAGAGAGAAGAGGAAGCAGGCCCCCTGCCAAGCAGAGAGCCTGATTCTGGATTCAATAGGACTCTGAAATCACGCCCTGAGCCGAAGGCAGAGGCTTTAACCCACTAAGCCACCCAGGCGCCCTATGACATAATTTTTGAAATCAAACTTAAACAGCCCTAAAGTATACCATTAATTACATTCTGCTTTAATTGTAATGTTAATTGGTCCATGTCTGCCAGCATGACAAGTTTTACTGGAAAGTAGTAAAGTTCACTAGGCACAGCCAACCTAATTCAAAATTTTTGTTAATTAACTAAAAACTTGTTTGGTAAGCCTTACCATACCTGGAATTGTCTGGTCTAGTCTCTCACCCATGCAGAAGAATGACTACTTTTTAGCTACATGTTGGATACTCTAGGTCTAAGGAAATGCCATTCTTCTGCATGGGTGGGAGTCTAGACCAGATGACTCCAGATATGGTAAAGCCATTTAGATCTAAATGAAGAAGCCTGCATTTTCTGTGCCTCTGCCCTGGACCTCAGGTCAGGAGAATCTGCCCTCTCTCTCCACTTTAGCACTGGGCCCTGCGGAAATTGCCCTCACAGTCATTATGACCTTGTTTGCCCTGGGCTCAGTCATCATCTTCCTGGAGGATGCGGTCTACCTGTACAAGAACACCCGGTGTCCCATCAAGAGGACGACACTGCTCTGGAGCAGCTCTGCACCCACGGTGAGGGTCCTAGAGCTGCCCTTTGGGAGGGACTAAAAGACGGGAACCATTCTGAGAATTCCTCTCAACTCAGCAATTCAAGTCAGCAAAGCGTTGCCTGCTTCTACCCATCTACAATAGGGGTTTGTAATGTGATTCCCATTTGTAGTCAGGACCCCATGCTTGGAAGGCCAACAGGTAGTGGGACAGGGAGTTTGAATTCTTGGAGCCAGGAGACAGCTGGAGAAACTGCTCAGCCCACAAGCATCCGCACTCACTACTTCCTGCTACAGTATTACTGTTAAAAGTAAGCTTCCTTCCTGCACAGGAATGCAGTGGTTCCTCAGAGAAGAAAGAGGGGAAAGAATTTTTTTCCCTTGGGGACATACTCAGTTCTATCCTTACATTGTAGACCTTTGTAAGTCACTCTCACAGACATTATAGAGATCTCTGGTCTTTGTAAGGTGTGTGTGTGTGTGTGTGTGTGTGTGTGTGTGTGTGTGTGTGTGTGCGCGCGCGCGCGCGCGCACCTGGGGTGGAGAATGGAGCCCTTGAGGTCCTTTTCTACCAGAGAACACCTGCCTGGGCCATCTAAAGTCATCAGAACTGCTCTAGTAACATGCGATGTTGAAAAGTAAGGGTTGGATCTTGACCCAATTCCTCTTAAGGATGAACTTACACTCCTCCAGGGGTACACAATGAAATAGTCTTCAAAAGAGCACCTGACTTAAGGTGACCTGCTATCTCTAAGCCTAGATATAGAAAGAAATGACCACTGAATTAAAAAAAAAAAAAACCTGAAAAAATCAGTTGCTTTTAAAAAATTAGTTATTTTTCCAGCCGATCACTTAAAGTAATGGCACCCCAACTGTTCAGGTTTTGCTTCCTTGAGCCCTTAGCACAAAATATTTGAGACAGCACAAAGATTCTCTTCTCATGCAAACAGCTTCTTGCTCCTCTCCAAGTAGGTCGTGTCTGTGTTCTGCTGTTTTGGTCTCTGGATCCCTCGTTCCCTCACACTCGTGGAAATGGCCATAACCTCGTGAGTGTCCTGTCCTACCCCCAGCTCTGAGCTAAGTACGCTTTTGCTCCCCACTCACCCAGCACTCCAGGGTCCATGTCTTCTTTAACCTATATCCCTTCCATAAATCCCTGCAAACCAATTGATCATGAATCTAGCCCCTTTCAACTTGTGCTAATCAGGTCTCTTGAACTTCTGGTTCTGTTCATCCTCGGTCAACCATTTTGTTCCTATAGACCCCAATTCCCCTCTTCCTCAGCCCCTGGACCCTGTCCTCTTGCTAGGTCACATATTCTGAATGTCTGGTCCCTACTGTGTCCCCCTCAGTGAGCCCCAACTTTGTTACACCCTTTGTAGTCTGGTGGCTGGCTGCCACTTCCCCCTCCGTGAGGCCCATCTCTGCTCCCACTCCAGGTTTTACGCGGTATACTTTTACCTGCTGATGAGGGTCATGGTGGAAGGCTTTGGTGGGAAGGAGGCAGTAATGAGGGCACTGAAGGACACTCCGATGATGGTCCACACAGGACCCTGCTGCTGCTGCTGCCCCTGCTGCCCCCCACTCATGCTCACCAGGTAAGGTGGGAGGGAGAGGCTCCCTCGAGGAATAGCATTCTCCCAAGAGCCTCTCTGGCTCTCTCATCCCTGCCTCAAGTCTCTTGGAATCAGGCAGGTATGGAACAAAGCCAGTGATGAAAGGGTAGGCTTCCCACAGCCACCACCCACACATTGGGCACCCACCGAAGGGTGAGGAGAGCAGAGGAAGGAGAACTCCAATTTCTATCACGTATGCTCACTGCTGCCTGAAAACTTTAGCCACATGGAGTAAAGTGACTTTGGGCTACTTACTTGTCCCTTCTACCCATTTTGGTTAATGAGATTGGGGTTAACTTTCTGGTAGTTCTTGCCCAAAAGGCAGTATTCTGGTCTGGGGGAGGTGAGCAGGAGACAAGAAGAGAGTTCCCGATGCTCTCAACATTCTGGCTTCTTCCTAATGTCCCCCCATCCATCTAGCCATTTTGGTGTCTATTATAGCAGCCAAACTTCAGCTCAGGAGGCCAGTGAGGGAGCTGGAAGGTGTTCTTGAGGTAGGCAGTTTGTGGGTTCATGTTCCTAACCCTCTTCTTCCTGTAGGAAGAAGCTTCAGCTGCTGATGTTGGGCCCATTCCAGTATGCCTTCCTCAAGATAACACTGAGCCTGGTGGGCCTGTTTCTCACGCCCGATGGCATCTATAACCCAGCAGATGTAAGCGGGAGTAAGGGGCAGCAAAGGCCAAGACTCACTTGGTACCTCTGAGCGAGCTCTAGAAGGAAGAGCTGCAGCCAACATCCCCTGCAACGGGACCCCACAGACAGGGTAGCCCCATCAGCAGTGTGGAAAAGTAGAGGCTTGAGGAGTGCCTGGGTGGCTCAGTTGGTTAAGCGACTGCTTTCGGCTCAGGTCATAATCCGGGAGACCAGGGATCGAACCCCACATCGGGCTCCCTGCTCGGCGGGAAGCCTGCTTCTCCCTCTCTCACTGCCCCCTGCTTGTGTTTCCTCTCTAGCTGTGCTTCTCTTTGTCAAAAAAATAAAATGAAATAAAAAAATAAAAAAATAAAAACAAACAAACAAATAAATAAATAAGTAGAGGCTTGGAAACTTTGGTGGGGAGAGGAGAATGGAATAGGCCAAAGCTTTGGGGCTTTTTAAAATTACCGAAGAGGAGAAATAAGAGGAGAAAAGGCTTGCCTCCCTCACTTCCTCTTTCTGATCTGCCACCAGATTTCTGAGGAAAGCACAGCTCTGTGGATCAACGTGTTCCTTGGTGTGTCCACCCTGTTGGCTCTCTGGACCCTGGCCATCATTTTCCGCCAAGCCAAGATGCACCTGGGTGAGCAGAATATAGGAGCCAAATTTGTCCTCTTTCAGGTAACTATACCCTGGGAGAGAAAAGATGGTTAATATGAGAGCCACCAACAACTGGGGTTAGGAGGTGAGACTAATAAAGACCAAAAGTGGGTCTGGGAATCTTCTTAAGCCTAGGTTTCCTGTGAGATATAGAAAATGATTCTTATCCCTTCCCAGTTTTTGCTTTTCTGTGCTGTAATAGCTTCCTAGCACTGCCCTCACAAAGACTCACAAACTGGGTGGCTTAAAACAACAGAAATTTCTTCTCTCACAGTTCTGGAGGCTAGAAATCCAAAATCAAGGGGTCAACCAGGCCATGCTCCCTCTGAAAAACCTATAGGGGAGAATTCTTCCTTGCCTCTTCATAACTTGTGGTGTTTGGCCAGCATCCATCATGACATAGGATGTGTCTGTGTCTTCTGTCTCTTCTCCTCTTCTTATAAGGACAACAGTATATGGGAATAAGGATCCACTCTCCTGTCTTCTTAACTCATGACACTTAATTAGTTAACCAAAACAGTGATGCTGTTTCCAAATAAGATCATATTCTGAAGTACTGGAGGTTAGGACTTCAACATGTTGTTTTAGGGGACCCACTTCAACTCTTAAAAATGTGTATTATCAACCTTAAAATCTTCTACCTTTGCTTTCTCTTTTCTTTTCTACCCAACACTTTCTAAAGCTCTATAACGCAACACTACCAGAGCATCAGCGTTCTCATGGTTGTGAACTACCTTCACCACATGTTTGGGACTTTTCACATATTTACATCTAAATTCACAATAATCTTAGAAGTCATTATTATTTCTATAGTGCAAATGAGGCCCAGAGATGTCTCTGGGCTTGCTCAAAGGCATGGAGTTAGGGAGCTAGAATTTAAACCTTGATCTGTCTGACTCTCAAATCCACATTCCTTCTTCTTATCTCACTGCTTCTTCACCTGCACACCTCTTTTCAAAGTTCTCCATAAGGCACATTTTTCACTTTGACACTTTCCATTCTCTAAAGCCTAGAGAACTTTCACCAAATGCAATGATTTCTAGCCCAATCTTGTTTTCCTTTTCTCTCCATTCTTTCTGTCTCCTCACTAGGCTCTTTTTCTACTCCCACAGCATAGTGACTAATTTGTAGTTAACAGTGTGATTTCATATAAATTCTCATTTGATCTAAGCAGATGCCTCCGAAATGTGGATTCCTGGGCATATAGTAGGTAAAATTGAAGAAGAGAGAGGCCAGAAGAGCCTGAAATGAGTCAGGACTGAAAGGGCAGAAAGGATCTGGGCCCCAGAGGCACTTAGGGTCATGCCACAGGCTAAAAGCCCTGTGACTGCTGAGCCTGCCCGTGACTATTGTGGGGACACCTGGACATGCTGAGTCTGCCTTGAAGAGGCTGATGTTTCAGGAAAGAACATTCAGGGGGCACAAGTACTAAGACAAATGGTATTGATGGAGCCTCTGGACAGAGATTTACTTTTTCTTATTGTATCACAAAATATACATAAAATTTACCATTTTAACTATTTTTAAGTGTACAGTCCAGTGGCATTAAGTGCATTCACATTGTTGTGCAATCATCACCACCATCCATTTCCAGACTTTTTTCACTTTCCACACAGAAACTACTCTGTACTTATGGAACATTAAATCCCCTTTTCCCCTTTCGCCCAGGCCCTCACATGGTAGAGATTTTTCAAAGGGCGCTTTCCTTCATGGCCAATTGCCCATTATTCCAGGAGCAGGGAATCTCAGGTGCTTGAACCAGATAGAAATTGCATAGAGCACTGGGTGTGGGGAATGGGGAATGAATCTTGGAACACTGGAAAAAAAGCTTAAGTAACAATAAAAATTAAAAAAAAAAAAAGAAAAAAGAAAGAAATAGTATCCTCTAACTAACCACCCTGTTCATCTACTGAGTACTCTTTAGTAGCCATGGCTGAAGTAGGGAAATAAACATGGACCCCCAATCAGTTTTTGTTTCTTATCACAAATTCTCACAAAATATTGGGTAGAAGACAAGATTGTAATTTGCCTAAAGATTAAAACTCCACAAAACTTTACTTAAGTGAGTTTCAACCCTCTGTACCTGCAAAGATCGAAAGGTCAGCAGAATGCACCATGGAGGGCCAAGCGCAGCAGTGGGGCCAATGGCCTCTGAGCCACAGATGCTGGACCCCTCCTGCCCTTGCTTCTCTTCTGTTCTGCAGGTGCTCCTTATTCTGACTGCCCTGCAGCCATCCATCTTCTCAGTCTTGGCCAACAGCGGACAGATTGCTTGTTCACCTCCCTTTTCCTCTAAAATCAGGTCTCAAGGTGAGCACAAAAGAGTTCCTCTCTGATTCCAGAATGGGCAAGAAGGGAGGGTCAGGGAAGAGAGGACCTTAGAATAGAGGCTGGGCCAGTCTGGCTTCTGCTCAGAATACTCAAAAAAGGATCCCTGAGAACTCTTAGTGGGGACTAAAGGGGATGATGACTTCTCGGACCACACACAGGAGAGCTACAATCCCACTGCTTGAGGCCAGCCCTATTGGCCAACCCAGGAAGCCATAGGTTCAATCCTCAGCTTCTGGGAGAGGAATGGGTGTGGTTTGAAAGCAGAAGGTCATGCTGATAGGGGTGCCTGGGTGGCTCAGTTGGTTAAGTGCATCCAACTCTTGATGTCTGCTTGGGTCATGACCTGAGGGTTTAGGATCAAGCCCCACATCAGGTTCCATGCTAAGTGTGAAACCTGCTTGAGATTCTCTTTCTCCCTCTGCCCCACCGCATTGCTTGCTCGCTCTCTCTCTCTCAAAAGAAAGAAAAAAAAAAGGAACGTCATACTGATAAAAAACAGAAGAGAAATGGGGTTTAAAGCTAGCCTCAGATTGCAGAAGGTAGAAAGTTCTGGTTTTGGCTCTACCATTAATCTACTACATTACCTATGACAACTTACTATCTCTAGAATTGGTTTGATGACAAATTGGAGAAAGTGTTGCTGAACTCACCTGCCAGGGCTGCTAGTGGGATACCACCTCTACAGTTTAGCATGACTTACATTATATTTCACTCCACGCTGCAGTGATGAATTGCCACCTCCTCATACTGGAGACTTTTCTAATGACTGTGCTGACACGCATGTACTACCGAAGGAAAGACAACAAGGTTGGATATGAACCTTTTTCTTCCTCAGACCTGGATCTGACCACAAACGCCAAAGTGGACACTGAAAGAGACACTGTACACATTAAATGGGCACAAGAGTTCCTCACTGCTCCTCAACCTTGACCAAAGGGGGATGGATTCCATTTGCAGCACAACAGATTACATTTGACCATAGGGGATGAAGGAGAATTATGGAATAGCATGCAATTATTTTGGATCTTGCCTTAGAGAAGGTATTTTAAGTTTTATAATAAACAGGATAGAGTGTTCAAAGTTCTATAATTGGGTACATTGCCTCTGTGGGTGACACTATTAGCCCTTGAAGCTTTTATATTGAAAGGTCACTCTGAATTTTCCCAAAGCCAGTGAAAGGGGGGAAAGTATATGGTCGTTTGCCTGTTTCAAGAACAGGAATAGAAATCAACCAGGTAAACTCTTATGTTTATTGCAGCATTATTTACAATAACCAAGATATGGAAACAACCTAAGTGTCAACAGATAAATGGGTAAGGAAAATGTGGTACAGCTATAAAACGGAATATTACAGAGTCATAAAAAGGATGAGACCATGCTGTTTGAGACAACATGGATAGACCTAGAGGGTATTATGCTAAGTGAAATAAGTTAAACTGAGAAAGACAAATACCATATGATTCCATTCATAAATGGACTCTAAGAGAAAATGAATAAACAAATGAAAAGCAGAATCAGAACTATAAATACAGAGAACATGGTTGCCAGAGGAGAAGGGGTGAGGAGTTAGGCAAAAGGGGTGAAGAGGAGTGGGAGGTACAGGCCTCCAGTTGTGGAATGAGTTAGTTACAAGAATAAAAAGAGCATAAGGGATACAGTCAATGAGGGGCGCCTGGGCGGCTCAGTTGTTTAAGCATCTGACTCTTGAGTTTGGCTCAGATTATGATCTCAGGGTCATGAGATTGAGCCCTGTGTGGGGCTCTGTGCTCAGTGCAAAGTCTACTTAAGACTCTTTCTCCCTTTCCCTCTGCCCATGCACACCTGCTCTCACTCTCTCTCTCAAATGAATAAATAAAATCTTAAAAAAAAGAAGGAATACAGTGAACGATATTGTAATAGCAATGTAATGGGACAGAGGATAGCTATACTTGTGGTGAACAGAGCATAATGTACTAACTTGTCAAACCACCAAATTGTACACCTCAAACTAATGTAACATTGTATGTCAACTAAAAAAAAAAAAAAAGAACTCAACTAGGCAAAAATAGTACAAACGTGAACTCTCAAAAGAAATCAGGCTTCTGAAGATCAGATGGAAGGTGTTCTTTCCCTTATAGATGTGTCGTTAAGGCACTAATGACATTAGATCTCATAGATCTGGATCAGCCTCACTTAGAGGGACAATGGCTTTTTGAGCCTTCTATGTGAAGCCGCAAAAGGATTACCCTGATAATATGGTCACGGAACAATTTTGAGGAGACAAATTAGGATGCAAAAGCAAAAGAACTGAGGGTACAGGTAAAAGTCCCAAATACATAAAACATCTTATACATAAGTCAAAAACACAGGAAATGGTACATTAGGTAAAACCACTTTGCCTTTATTTGGCTAAATGACAAAGGCCAAAATAGCTGAACAAATTAGTAACACTCACATAGGAAAACAATATACTGAACACCGATTGAGGAAAACGCCCTGTGGATGCTGGCACCGGGGATGGGGTAACATTCACACCAAGGCCAGCGTTTCTTCCCAACACACCTTTTTTCTTTTCAGGATCTTTAATACAAAGCAACCCAACCAATCAAGTCTCTGTGTTTAAAACAGTCAGTGTCCCCCCTAAGAAGTGTGGGAAAGCCCTCTTTAAACCTAAAAGAACACAACCTGAGTCATCCTAGTGTTAAACCTAGCACTTTGTTTTCTACCCCAATCTGAATATTAACATAAAACTTTGGCAGACAGAAAATCTTTCTTCTTTCTTTTAAAGAAAATTAACATTTAATAGAATAATCCCAAGAATATGTTCTACTTATTTGGAAAAATAGAAGCTAGGGACTACTTTTTATCCCATGACAATCTATTTTATGAGAGAAAATAAGAACATCATCGTATGACTTTGAAAAATACAACCTTTAAAAATACTTATATTGGTAAGCTCAAAAAAAATACCATTAGTTAAAAACATTGTTAAGGGAGCTTTTTTTTTCCTACCTGTATTAGTTCCACTTCTGATGAAAGGGTATGCTGACAGAAAACATAGAAGCTATGGCTTTTAGGGAATTAAAGAAAAGCAGCACAACATAATTGATTTGGAAAGATTTTAGATAGGAGATCTAGAACAGGGTTAAAAAGGCAATGCGCTCCAGATTAGCAAAAGTTACCCACAAATCAAGGGAATCCAGAGAAACAAAAGTACTGTGAAGAATCACTGCAGGGAGAATATCCAGAGGAGCCTGACCTTTTTTTCACTTGTGTGGTCACAAGTAAAATAAGAAAAATTTAACTCAGGTGCTGCACTATCAGCAATCAGAAAAAATCAAAAGTTCTCTTGACCTCCTTCACATTTTTTCTCATTTAGGATCTTCAGTGTCCTCATATCCCCAACCTTCTTACCCAAGCCTCAGCGAAATAACGGTCTTTGGCTCTAGCTATCAAGAACAGTGCAGCTGGGTGCCTGGGTGGCTCAAAGGGTTAGGCCTCTGCCTTCGGCTCGGGTCATGATCTCAGGGTCCTGGGATCCAGTCCCACATTGGGCTCTCTGCTTGGCGGGGAGCCTGCTTCCCTCTCTTTCTCTGCCTGCTTCTCTGCCTATTTGTGATCTCTCTCTGTTAAATAAATAAATAAAATCTAAAACAAAACAAAAACAAAAACAGTGCAGCAGTACAAAGGATCTGTTTCTACTCCTCTAAAAGTTCCAACATCCATCTCTTAGTGCTACTGAGTCTAGTGTATGAAAATAGCAAACTTTCTGCCCAGACATCTCAAGTTAACTGAAGTAGTGCCTCTTCAGCATTCTGAAGAGCATGGAATGTCTCTGTTTTTCCATCTTACAGACTGGGCTCTGAAGCCAACCAGTGTTTAAGGCTCTCCCATCTCTGCTACATTTGGCTTATTGCTTTGTGTGTGGGATTCAGGGAAATAGCTAATTAATATTAATATTAGAAATCAATATTAACAGTTAATATTAAAATTAATAATAGAAGATTTATAGATCACAGGCATGGTCATGGTAGGCAAAACACTAACTTCATTTAATTAGACACAAATGATCAAATTATACATCATCCCTACAGTTTCTTCCCTCCACCCATCCTTGTCCAGCACCTAGAATCACATTTATCCCAAAGTAGCTAATATGCCACACCATAAAAATTTTAGCTTTAATAAAGTCAAAATTATTTGAAGGTGCACTAGTGTTAGGAGACTGAGGCCACAGAGGCTCATCAAAAGGGGTGAGGAAGGCTTTCCAAGCACATGTGCATATGCTGGCCCTGGCAGTCTCACAGAACCTATCAGCAGAGTGGTTATATTCCAGGGCAGGGCATGCCAAAAGTAGCCCATTGACAAAACAGAGGAAGAGAGCCTACACAGTATACATGAGAGGAGTGACACGCAAGGTGGAAACCCACATTCTGAGCATCTCCCTTGCCAAATACACTTGGTCAATATGTACTTTGAGGGAATAGGTAGGTGACCTTCAGTGATGATTTCATCATCTTTCTATACCAAGGAGAATAAGACAGAAATAGGCAGAATTCCCAAAGAGGGAAGACTCAAGCAGAAAAGTTAAAATATGTGATCCTATGAAGCTTGTTCATGTAGGAAAACAAGAACCTGAACTGTTTCAAAACAAGGACTCCAAGCCAAAGCTCATGTAAACCATATTTGATAGCAAAAATAGGACTTCATGAGAAGAGTCAGAAATGTAGTTTTCAGAAGCCATTATGACAACAAGAGATTTCCCTCTCTGTGTCTCTACTCTGCTATATTCTGCCTCTCTGGGTGATCAGAGTTATGAAACCAGGTAATGCTGCTGTGCAAGCCGGCAGTGATTCTAACCTCTGATCCCCCGGCAGAAGAGCAGGTTTTACCAGAAAGTATTTAGGAAGGAGACTATGAGATGTTCACAGCCCTAGCACAGGGGCAGGCAAAGATAAACTGGTTTTCTTAGCTGAAAACACCAAAACTCCACCCCCACAAGGGGTATTTATGAGTGACAGGGTGGGGCCTGGACATAAGCAAATGTCCCCTGAACCCAGCTACGGGATTACTGAAGATGATGGTCCACTTGGTCATGGTCATGTAGCTGCAGAATGCTGGAGGCTTATAATGAGCTCACGCTCAACTGCAAGTGTTAAGCTTCAGCATCTCTGACGTGGAATTTAAGTGGTGAAACCTCCTGGGCAACCTAACAGGGGAAGTGGGACCATAACCCCCAGTGAAGATTATTCTTAAGAAGGACAGAGTTCAAGATAAGGCTTTAGGAAGGTGGGGGGAGAGGAGTGGTTTTTTGTGCCTTTGTGTATATATTCTGTGCAAATCTCTCTAAATATTCAATATGGCTTTGAGCAACATGGATTAACAGATCATATTCAGACTGCAGACAGTTAGACATTTACAAAGTATCCTCTGTAAAAAGCTAAGTAATAAGCATTGAAACAGCAGGGCCAGGGACTACTCCCAGATGGGAAAATTAACCTAACCTAACCCTGCATAGGATTGAGTATTGTCCCACTCCCCTCCCCAATCACAATAAACCTGAAAGTGTTCCTTCCTTCAAATGTAGACTGTAGGAAAGAGATTGGTAAGAGCTCCCAAATAACTGGGCAAGAATCTTCTGAGAAGATGAACACAGCAGGAAAACCGCAGCTGATGCCATGTGGTCTGGTTCCATCCCCATCAGTGTCTTCCATGGACCCCATTGGATCCAACAAGAAACTCCTCAGGGAGTAAGAAAAGTTAGGCTCAGATCTCCTTCTTCTCACAGCCACATTGACACATGTGCCAGCAGTACATTTAGGGGATTTGTGACTGAGTTTACTTCGCTTTTAGCTTTTTTTTAAGGACACTAAGATTATGCTATTTCCCCTCCCCCTGAAATCACTCAACAGCATGGCTCATTGCTTAAGGACTTGGCAAGCCACTCTGCCTCAGAATAGAAGGCAACACTCTAGTCTATCAGGAAGAAAAGGCCTCTGGGTAATACACCACCTCCTTCTGCCCACTCCTCAGGGGCAAAACATTAGTTCTACTTACAACACTTGAAAGACTAATTTTTAAAAAATTAATAAAAATGACAATTTCCCTGTCAAAATCACATGAACATAAACGGTAAAGCAAAGTCCGTAGGGAGGGTGTATGGATGTGGAACAGGTTTCTGAGGTGTAGTCAGCCACCTTCTTGGTGTGAATGGTTGATGTCTCCTGGAGGATAGGCTGTCTAATCCCATCCTAGGTCCTCCTGCCCCAACTTTCTTTCCTTTGTAGCTGTCCTTAGGATTGTGTTGGAATCACAATTTGAAATTCAAAAGAGCTTCTGAAGGTGATGGGACAGAGGGAGCAGAGAGGAGTGGAGGGATGGATGAAAACTTAGTCTTCTTCATCCTCACTGATATCATAGGCTGCAGCCTTGTGCCTGGAGAGGTTTGCTGGGGAGGAAGGCGGGGAAGTCTTGCCTGAGAAGGGCCATCGGAAAGACGGGGAGGGGGAGCGTTCCCGAGTGGGGCTGCTGCTGGGACTCTGCTTTGGACTGATGGCCTGCAGCATCCGGCCTTTACCCTCTTTCAGCATATGTTTCTGGGGAGACCAAAAGGAAGAATTAGAAGAAACCTATGGATCCTACTAAATCACCACTGGAGGATCTGAGACTTCAAATTATCATGAGTGCCCTGTGCAATGTCAAAAGTGATTGAATAAGCGAGGGGAGGGACATACCTAAGCAATTTCCTCCCTAAAGTAGTCCATGCTATGCTACTTATCTAAGGGTTCCCACATGCTATCCACAGTCATCCAATTCTCGACTTCTATGTCAAAGGAATTTTTAAATGGCTACTTGGTCCACAGTCTGGGCTCCAAGCAAAAACAAAGGAACTAACTCTCAGATAAAAGGGTATCTATCCTAGTTTTAGAGCTCTCTGAAAAGGAAATTCTATATTCTCTGTGAATGATCTGTTCTGGTATCAAATACTTTCACAGTTAGACTCTTCCTGATATCCTAGGGCTCACTTGCTAAGTAACTACACTCACCTTCTATTTGGCTTGAAAAGACCTTGTTACTCCTGAAGGACAGAACTCTCAACTCACCCAGCAGCTCTGCAGCAGCTGTTTATAGTGGAGGCAGTTTTCTTTCTACTGTTCTTCGTTCTTTCCTTTTTATCTAAAACTATAATATAAAAGCAAGCTGGGCAAGGTTACTTGCTTATCACCAGATTTGGAGGTTGACAGAGCTGGCAAAATTATTTAGGAGAATGTGTAACCTCTTTCTGTAATGATTTTAAACAACTTTTGGGGGGATAGCTGAAACACAGTTCTGTCCAGGATCAGGAACAGATTAGATAACTACTTAATGTTGATGTCCCTTTCTGTAATGCTGTAATTCTTTCCACAGCACAAAAATTCCCTAAATTTTCCTGAAATTCCCTAAACTGTCCACCAGGAAAGAACATACCAGCGCTCCTTCTGGACCAAACATTTCCAGGAAACTTCCAATGAATTCTCGGGATTTCTCCTCCCATTTCTGAATAAGATCAATGCTTTTTTCCTCGACCTTCTGAACAAATTCTTTTGACTTCTCTTCCACGTCTTTCACTTTCTTCTTTACTTTGTCAACCCGCTCCTGCAAGTGGTATTTCTTCTCCTAAGTAAAGAAATAACTGCTTTGAGAAATAATACTCACTCTGACCTCCATTCCAAAGGGAGAGGAAAGATAAAAATTTCAGCACACTGTTGACACTATTTCCAGTCATTAGAATTTCACTTCGCCCTAATCTATCCCTTGTTTCTCTAGCATAATAACAGATTAAATATACTCTGGATGGTCATCTTATATGAAAGTGTGACAGTGCAAACATTGTGGAAGCCTGGATTAAACTAAATATATAGAGTATGCCAGTAACAGATGAGCATACAGCCAAATGATGCCAGTTTTGGTTTTTTTTTTTAAAGATTTTATTTATTTGACAGAGAGAAACACAGCAAGAGAGGGAACAGGGGGAGGGGGAGTGAGAGAGGGAGAAGGAGGCTTCCTGCTGAGCAGAGAGCCCCATGTGGGACTCGATCCCAGGTCTCCGGGATCATGACCTGAGCTGAAGGTAGTCGCTTAACCAACTGAGCCACCCAGGCGCCCCATGATGTCAGTTTTTTAAGACTACATCAAAAACTCATGATGTACTATATGTTGGCTAACTGAACATAATAATTTAAAAAAAACATAAACTTGGAACATAAACATACCCAACATAACCCAAACCCCATTCTAGATGAAGATATGTAAGGAGCCACAGGATTACTGCACAATATTGCCAAGAATAAGACAACTATAACAGGTTGAAGTAGCAGATCTTTTACCTAACTTGTCTATTGTGCTGGATGTTTTCCCTCTATCACTGGCTTATTCTAGCTGTTTGTTCTATTTTTTAGTATTTGGAGGTCTGTTTGCTCATTTGCAAATTGAAGAAACCCTATGGTCCTACCAGCTTCCTTAAACAGAAGGGAAAATCGTATGGATCGGGGGGAGGTTTAGCCAAAGGAAAAGTATTTTCATAATTTCCAGATCATAAAGGAGAACGGGAATATGTTTAGTAGTTTTAAACACCTGAAAAAGATTCTATAGTAGGTGGTTAACAACAGCTAGGGCTTATCTGCAAAGATAAACATCTGATGAAACCATTTCACCTATTCATTATTCACACAACTGGCAGCAGGTGAGGGAGCACGATAAACTACTTGTATAGAAGATAAAGTTAGCAGCCTTCTTCTTTTAAAATCAACATATTAAGATATAATATATACACAAAATGTACAGCAGTTTGTTTCTAAAAGGCAATATTAAGTTAAGATAAACTTTGCTTTCATAAATCAAATTTTAAAACCTAGGTCCATATGCCCTGAGAAATTGCATGAAAAATGTTGTGTGCCACTACCCACACAAGGAGAGGATCCATAGCTTTCATGAGATTTTCCGAAGACCATCCAATCAAAAAAAAGTCACGAACTGCTGTTTTAAATATACTTGGTATAAATACTGTACTATGTCAGGTAACATATTCTTATTTTATTGGCTGTGTGTCTTTATATCAATGTGTTGATACCAGACCATAAAGGTAGAGAATGCCTGTTTCATTCTCTTTGTAAAGAGCTTGGCACAGTGTAATCAGCAAAGAGGCATTCACAGAATTTTGGAGGTGATAATTACAGCAGACTGAAAAGCAGCTTTAGCTCAGATGAGGTAGGAGGCAAACGTGTATCGTATAGGGCCAGAGAACTCTGGGATAAAGTTGGAACTTACATTGATAAAGCTGACATTGAGCTCCTTTGCCGTGTAGCCCCTCTGTAGGTTCCGTCTGGCATACACATCATAGTCCCGGACAATTCGGGTGATGATGTCTGATGTGGAGATACCTTCTGTCCTCTGTGTTGGTGCAAACATACCTAATCCAAGAACACATAAAACACGGTGACACTCTGGTTAACTCAGGCCATAGGACTAGATGGAAATTGGAAGCGACATTCTTTTTCTCAAAAAACAATCTTCTATTACTAAGTGAAGCCTGGAGATACTGGCATACAGGAGGAAGATTGAATCAAAGGCTAGGGGTAAGAAAAGGAAGACCTATATGGTCCTAATAAAAAAAAAAATGGGGCTGGGAGAGTTTCCTAAAATTAAGCAGTATCAAAAGTAGATGTTTAGACTGAGAATTGATGGATATCAGTGCTATGCTCACCTAAACCTCTTACCTGAAGTGTGATTAAAAGTAGATAGTGAATTTCTAAGTGTATAAATTCTCCTCTTAAAGTAGCAATGTTGTTGACTCTGTTGCTGCCCCTGAGACTCCATAAAGTGAGGATGTACATCAGCTTATTTACCTGCTTCCTTGATGTGCTTATAAACATCATCGCTCCCAGCAGAAGAATAAGGGATGTCATCATGGGCTACAAAATCGATCTGAAAGAAGGAAGCATCATTTAAAATTAAGGATCACTGCCATTAGAAAGAACCAGTACATATTCCCCCAGAAAATACTCTCCGAGTAAATACTCTCCCAGATCCAGATAAAGGACAAGGAGAGGCCAGGCCTCAAATGGACTTTTTTTCTTTATCTCTCTTTGCTTTGCTTCATAATTCTGTGATTCATTCACAAGCCACATAATCTAATTATTTAGCACTCATAAATATGAAGTTGCCCAGTTTTTATTTTTTAGCTAATTCCCCTGGTCTACTGAAGTGCTACCCTCACACTGCTCACCAGACATCATACTGGAGTAAACACGACTGAAGGATTTGCTGGTGTGTTAGTGAATGGAGCTAAGGAAAGAAAGGAAATCTCTCCATCCTCCTGCGTCTATAAAGATGAGTCAAATAAATGTTTCTAAAAATATGCAAAAGAGGTCACTTCTTCCTTAGCTGGTTTCTCTTTCAGTCCATGAGATGAGCGGGAATATAAAAACAGCAACCAAGAGCCCTTTTACTAGAACAGATACACCTATATTTCTGAGGACTGTAAAACTCAAAGCCATAAAAGACCCTTAGGTCTTAGGCTCTATCACGTTACTACTGTCAACACTTCTTGCAACAGTAAGAAGAGATCAATAGCATGGGAATAATAATCTTTCAGAGAGATATGCTAACCTTACTTAGTCATTCCTGAGTAGGCCATATGCCCTTTATTGCTAATGTAATTGCTAATACGACTATACCTAATTCCCAGAAGCCACTGTAGTATGAAGCATGCCTATCAGGGTGTCAGAGATCCTCAGCTAACATCCTGATTACCTATGAACAATTTGTCAGGGATCCATAGGCAGCAAAGTGAAAATAAGAATGGTGGCCAATGGGCGCCTGGGTGGCTCAGTGGGTTAAAGCCTCTGCTTTCGGCTCAGGTCATGATCTCAGGGTCTTGGGATCGAGGCCCGCATCGGGCTCTCTGCTCAGCAGGGAGCCTGCTTCCTCCTCTCTCTGCCTGCCTGTGATCTCTCTCTGTCAAATAAATAAATAAAATCTTAAAAAAAAAAAAAAAAAAGAATGGTGGCCAAGTAAGATTGCTGGCTGAGGATTCACTGCTAACAAGGAGAAAAGGAAGTTACAAGGTCCTCTAACCTCTTCTGCCTGGGCCTGTCTGGCTGTGGTTGCTGAGAATAATCTTATTCATCACCTTTGGTACCACTGGCTCCCAAGTATTGATATGGAAAAGCTAGAGAACTATAAAACGTCTGTCCTAATCCCAAATAGTTTTAACAAATATCCTTTAGCTTCAGGCCTACCCCCAAGTATGGCTTTTAAAGCACTTTGGCTACTTTTGTTCTTTCTGCCTCATTGAACAACTCACATTTGATAATCCACGTACTCCTACTGAAAACTGACAATATGCTTGCTGGTTCCTCAAGTTTGGGGACCTTGACCTGACCTGATAAATCCTTCTCACCTTTCATACCCACCTTTTAGAGGAAACCTGTTTCTTTAACGTGTGAGAATTAAAAGGAGTGAGGAGTTTTATACTACTAAGTCAATGAATAAAAATGAGAAACCTCCTGATTTCTAATCTCATACTACTTCTAACCCAAAATTAAAGTCCTGAAACTAGATTTAAGTCTGTATAAGAGAAGTCTATGTTTATCTGTCTTGTTTCCTGGAGAACTCCCTGAGAGCACAGCTGAGGCTCTGTATATTCCAAAGGATTGGTATGTTAGGAGGATGGACACATTCATAGTGTGGGGGTATAAAAATCACTTAACTGAAGAATCAGTTTCTAGCCCTGCTACTGTGTATCCTGGACCAAGTTATTTGGTTTGGTTTCTCTGGCTCTACTCTCATATGTAAAGTAGAAATAATAGCTACTCAAAAAGATTGTTTTGGGGAGCAAATGAAATATAATGGATGTAAAAGTGCTTGTAAACCACCAAACCCCACGTAAATGTCAGGGATGATCATTATTAGCAGTAATATCACTGTCATCTCTTCTATGTGAAATTTACATAAAGCCGAGAAGTAAAAAAAAGGCTAGTGGAAAACGATCCCAAGTCCCAGGAGTCTTGAGATTTGAGGGAATTCCAGAACAAGGAATGGGGACATGTGTTCAGTTTCTTACCCGGTGCTCTGCCAGGAACTCCGGTGTCAGGGTCCAGGGGGCATTCCTCACCACCTCATCCACATAGCGGCAATGCTGCACTGCATCATAGCGCTCGTTTTCATTCATCACCGTGAAGCCTTTGAAGTTGTGCGTAAGTTCATCACTGCAAACTGAGTTCACCACCATAAAGTTGTAAGTCAAAGTCCTTTCTGCTTAACCATTTCTCAGTCACCAACCTCTCCCATTTCCTAGGACTGTAACCAATCTTCCCACCTGGAGAAGCATTTTCTGGATACAGTTCAGTCTAAGCAACAGTGCTTTTCCTAATCCAAGATACACCTTCAGGACCAAGTACGCACTAAAAAGTTTTATGTTCATGCTTTGGAGAGAAGAAGCATCACTTAGTCAGTTGAGCATCTGATGCTTGGTTTCAGCTTAGGTCATGATCTCTGGGTTCTGGGATCGAGTCCTGTGCCGGGCTCCATGCTCAGCACAGTCTGCTTGTCCTTCTCCCTCCCTCACTGCTTCTCTCCTCTCCCAACCACTTCACACACACACTCTCTAATAAATCTTTAAAAAAAAAAAAAAAAAAAAAAAGACAAACAGAAATCTAGAATAAATGCTATTCTTAATTAGGCCATAGGGGTCACTGTTGCTCCCAAAACTGCAGAAACTCAGCTAAAAACACTGAGATAAAAACTGGACCGCTCAGGTCAAAGCGCTTGGAGCTTCTCTTACCAAGTTTATATAATTCATATACTTCATGTTTTAGAGGTGCTGTTCCATATCTCTCATTTAAAAACCAAAACAAGAGCCAGTATTCATGTTACAATAGGAGAAAAAAGGCTACTATAATTTTTTTTTTTTTCTGGAAAGCACCTTAAGTCATCAGATGTTTTCTTACCTCCTACAATGAGGTATGTATTAGGGAAAAGGTTCTTTGCTTGCATCAGAGCCCGGGCATGACCACAGTGAAATAAGTCAAATATTCCATCAGCATAAACTCTAACAGGCCGATCACCTAAATCCAAAGGAAAGAAATTATCACAAAAAGACATTGATTCAATACCTCATATTTGAGAAATGGAAATGGCAGTGTTCCATTCTTGCGTACCCATCTCTCAAGGTGTTCTCTGGATATTTACCCCAATGGAAGGGTGGGTGGGAGTTGTGAGGAATAACATCACAGACTTCTTTGGCTTCAAAGACCCTTTTGACATCACGTCCTTTGACTCTCTGTTAGCCTGATTTCATTAAACTGCTCACGGAACCGGATTTCATGATTACTTTTTCTTGAAGTTATTTTAGAAGAGAATGGGAAGAGGCAGCTGGGTGGCTCAGTCAGTTAAATGTCTGTCTTCTGCTCAGGTCATGATCCCAGGCTCCTAGGACTGAGCCCAGCAGGGAGCCTGCTTCTCCCTCTCCCTCTGCCACTTGTGCTCTCTTTCTTGCTCGCTCACACACACTCTCTCTCTCAAATGAATAAATAAAATCTTTTTTAAAAAGTGAATGGGAAAAGTTATATAATGTATGTGTCCTAAACTTCAAAATCCTCACCTTCAGCTTATGCTTAAATTTCAGTCATATTTAAACAGACTTTTGCTGCTTGCTCTCTCATTTTCAGGCTGCCTTGATTACTAATATCTCAGTTTTGCTTTGAAAATAAACCTCCCTCCAACTGCACAGTAAGAAGTGATTCAGTGGAGGGAAACAGGGAAGGTGAAAGGGGTAAAGGTAAATATCAGTTACCAATTTATTGTTTCTCAGTCCCAGTCACCTTCAATACCTGCTCTGTAATAAAGGTTGGGATTTCTTCAAGTATTTCTCCCTGACAGTGAGGATGATGTTACACTTTCTCAGTGAGGGAGATATAATAAGTATTTGAAAGTCAAATATAAATCTTACAGGAATTTATATTAGAACTTTTCCTTTTTTTCTCCATTAGTGAAAATAACAGAGACTTGATTATCAATTTATTTTTAGTAGTAACGGGCTATGAAAGAAAAGCCAGGAAATGATCTCTTGGGGTTACAAGAGTAATACCAAAGCCAAACAAACACACCGAGAATGGAATTGATATAACGGTTCCTCATGCTTCAAATAATAAATCTAACACATCCTAGTAACATATTCCCATATGTGAATAAAAGAAGACTATTTAACTACAGCAGCAGAAAATAATAGTAGGAGCAGCTACATCATTCTGGGAAAGAAGGGGAGCCTCATCGGATATACCATACTGAAGGCAGGGGTTAAGACAGATCTTCTCCCTCCTGTCTTGAGGACAATGAATCAAGGAGGAGAAAACTAATTCTCAGGTTTGTGGACTTTTCTTTCCAGACAACTTTATCCACAAATAAGTAGCTTTTAAACTGAGAAATCATACACTGGTGATAGAAATATAACTGGTGGGGCGCCTGGGTGGCTCAGTTGGTTAAGCGACTGCCTTCAGCTCAGGTCATGATCCCGGAGACCCAGGATCGAGCCCCACATCGGGCTGCCTGCTCGGCAGGAGGCCTGCTTCTCCCTCTCTCACTCCCCCTGCTTGTGTTCCCTCTCTGGCTGTGTTTCTCTGTCAAATAAATAAAATCTTAAAAAAAAAAAAAAAAAAAAGAGAAGGGCGCCTAGGTGGCTCAGTGGGTTAAAACCTCTGCCTTCCGCTCAGGTCATAATCCCAGGGTCCTGGGATTAAGGCCCACATCGGGCTCTCTGCTCAGCAGGGAGCCTGCTTCCCCCTCTCTCTCTGCCTGCCTCTCTGCCTACTTGTGATCTCTCTTTCTGTCAAATAAATAAATAAAATCTTAAAAAAAAAAAAAAAAGAAATATAATTGGTACAAGCTTCAAGGGCAATTAGAGGCGTACCTGGATGGCTCAGCAGGGAGTCTGCTTCTCCCTCTTCTTTGTCCCCTTTCTCCTTTCCTCTACTTGTGCACAAGCATGTGCATGCTCTCTCTCTCAAATAAATAAAATCTTTTTTAAAATAAAGGGCAGTTAGATAATATTTATCAAAAGACAAATAAGTGCTTTTACCCTTTTTTTCTGGAAAGCACCTAAAGTCATCAGATGTTTTCTTATCTCCTACAGTGGCCCAATTACACCTCAATGGCCCAGCTATTCCAATTCTAGGAATTCATCTCACAGATTTATAAATATGTATCTATTCATTGTACAATAGTTTGTAATAATAAACATTTGGAAACAGCCTAAATTTCAGTGGAAGGATTGAATGTACTTGATACACCCACTAAAAGGGTAGGCTAAAAGAGTGGCTGTGAGATAGTGATAATAGGAAGACATTTCACTCTGTATCCTGTTTGTACTTTATGAATGTTAGGCCATGGGAATATATTGGTTTTATACTACAGGAAATAAAATTTTTAAGTAAAATAGATATGCAAATACAGTGATAAACAAATAATATAATGAATTTAAGAGTCAGAAAAATTGCAGCTCCAACTTAACAACCAGACTCCTTCCTCTGTAATCTCAACCTCTTTAGACTGTTTCCTCATCCATAAAACAAAGCAAAAGAAAACAAAACCTGAGAACTATAATCTGTCCTCTACATCCTAGAAATCATAACCATGAAGTAACTAACATACTTCTATCTTTCCTAAACAAGTCCAGCATGACTATGATCTCATTTTTTTTACCCTAAAAGACAAAGCATAGCATACAAAAGTTAAGAATATTTTGTTGTTTCTTTGACATTAGCATATAGCATGGGTAAAGCAAGATGAAGGGGATTTAGCTCCATAAACACATTTCCAGGATGGTGGATACAGCACAGAATGCTGTTGATTGACTGGCTCTTTGCCATGGTTAATCATCCCGTCATCAGGCCACATCACCTCCGAACCCTTTCTCAGACCAAACTCCAGATGTGTTTCTTGCCCTCTTCAGTGTGTACTCAGCCTCCTAAAGTCTCAATTCCCCATGACTTAGCAAATGTAGGCTAATACAGTAACACAGAAATAATACAGTAATACAGAAAGGACCACTGTTGAATGAGAAAATGTGGGGACAAAGCACAAGTTATTCATTCTTTTATCAAGTGTCTACTGGCCAGGATGACTAAATCCTGATTTATATGTTGTCTCAGCTTATTTTGAAGAGCAACCCTCTTTCACTTCCAAAATGGTCCTGATTTGTATTATAAATTATAGTCATTGCACTACTGTTGGCTAAATAAATACATGTTCTCCTTTAGGCAAAAGAAACCTGTGTTTCAAATTACTCCATCTTTTGATATATTCTTTCAAATATCTATCACCAAAACTTTTGTTCCTAACAGATTCTACTGCCCTTCAGACTTTGTCTTTTTTCCCTCTTTCTCCTAGAAAACATAGTGCTGACTTTTTTCTTTCATCTTCCAAAAGAAATAAGCTTTTCATCTCTTAAGCCATATTTGTTTTTTCTCTGAGCAGTGAGTTTTCTCCTAAATTATACCAACTCCTTTCTTGTATTCCTTAACCTCCCTAGTGAAAACATGGTGTGGGGCGGGGGGGAAGGATGCCCCCTTGTACTAGTTATTGGTTTAAAATTCACTAATTGTGGCATGTGTAGATTCTTGATTGGTTTCCTCCTTGTCCAACACTGGCATGAACAGTCACATGGTTATTTAATATAAAACTGAACAGACTGAGATATAGGAGAAACACTGGGGGTCAAATTCAACCAGTGATCTTTATAGGCTAATTTGTGATTCTTTGTTTCACCTAAAATGCAATCAGTTTGCCAATGGCCTTCTATTATTTATGACCAATGTCTACAAAGAGCAGCATTACTCCAGGGTGAAAAGAACAAAAAGATAGAAAAACTTAAGTTTTAGTCTCAATTCTATCACTAGTCTCAATTCTATCACTAATTGTTTTACTATATGGGAGCTTTCATTCACTTCTTAGTTTCTGTGGATTTCAATTTCTTCGTGTATAGAATGAAGAGTTGATAAAGTAGATAATCTCAAAAAAAATGACTTACTTATAAAATTCTATTAATTCTAAACTGTTAAAAATTAGATTAGTTAGTGATTGCTAATTATAAGCTTCAAAACTTGAGAACAGAGAACAGTACATATGCACACACAAATATTTAAGTACAGGTGATTTGTAGACAGATTAGCAACAAGCTGGGTAATATAGCTAATGTGATCAGATCTGAGGTACTACATTCTATATGTGCGTTATTAGACAGAACATGAAAAGATCTTGCCTTCAATAGGTCTACTACCATATCTAATGTGATCCTTGAACTGTTGGATGGCATTTTGAAATTTGACCTGCTGTCACTACACTCTCTTCTGTTGTCATTTTACCTTACTCCACTGGTCTGCTTATCACTCAAGGGGAGTAACAAGAGCTAAAAACAAGAGTAAAACAACAATACAGTTAGGCATTTACTTACAAGGAGTTCCTCTGTTGGCCTCTTCCATAGTTACCCTGACATAGGGCTTACTAAAGTCGACTTCAATTTCATCAGAAAAAGGAGCTGGCTGCTGTAAGCCCTTAAGAAGAGGAAAGTGAAGGGGAAAAAAAAAGTTAAATTCAATGGTACAGACTGAAATACTGAAAAAATGGCAGGTTTAAAGAAAAATCAGTTATTCCATATACGGGTGATTAAATTCCTCCTAAACCATAACAAAAGAAAAAAAAAAGCATTTCAAAATGACAAGTGAAAGTTGCAACCTTTTACTAAATGGGTAAATCAGTAAATCATGATATGAAAGATAAACATCTTACTGGTGATTTCAGGGTAATACTGAGCGAGGTGGCTGGGAAACTAAGCACAGTCCCAGCTCACTGGGTCCTAAGTAATGGCTCCTCCACTGTCTGGCAGAATATCTAACCCTGTTCTAAGTGATAAAACTGCCAAGGCTCTTAAGTACATTTTCATACCACTTCAACTAGGGGACTGGGAAGGCACATAGCTCCTATATGCTTTATTAAATATGATTGTAACTGTAAATATGTTCTAATCCTCATAACAGTCCTGTGAGGCAATAATTCTCAATTTAAAGATGAGGAAAACAAGGTTCAAAGAAATTAAATGAATCATATGCAATTACTCAGAGGCAAAGCTGAAATAAGAATGCAGGAATGTGGGGCGCCTGGGTGGCTCAGTCATTAAACATCTGCCTTTGGCTCAGGTCACGATCCCAGAGTCCTGGGATCGAACCCCGCATCAGGCTCCTTCCCTGGTGGGAAGCCCACTTCTCTCTCTCTCACTTCCCCTGCTTGTGTTCCCTCTCTCGCTGTGTTTCTGTCAAATAAATAAATAAAATCTTTAAAAAAAAAAAAAAAAAGGAATGCAGGAATGCTCTTTCTTCTGCAGAGGAAAGTCTTACCTAAGAGTTTCTGTTAAATTTATTCTTAAGTATTTTATTCTATTTGTTGCTATTGTGAAGGGAATTGTTTTCCTTAACTCTGTTTTTGGATTGTTCCTTGCTAGCATATAAAAATGCAAATTGATTTATATGTGCAAATGTTGTGTCCCTGTGTATAATTTTAGATTACTTTTGTATATTAATCTTGGTTCTATGACTTTGCTAAACTCAATTATTAGTTCTAGCACTTTGGTAGATTCCTTAGGATTTTCTTTTTTTTTTTTTTTTTTTTAAGATTTTATTTATTTGACAGAGAAACACAGGCAGAGAGGGAACACAAGCAGGGGGAGTGAGAGAGGGAGAAGCAGGCTTCCTACCGAGTAGGGAGTCCAATGTGGGACTCGATCCCAGGTCTCCGGGATCATGACCTGAGCCGAAGGCAGTCGCTTAACCAACTGAGCCACCCAGGCGCCCAATTCCTTAGGATTTTCTACATATGAGATCATGTCATCGTGACTAAAGATGTTTTATTTCTTTCCAGTCTGGATGCCTTTAATTTTCTTTTTATTATCCCTTATTGCCTTAGTTGGAATCTCTAGCACAATGTTGAACAGAAGTAATAAGGACAGATATCCTTGCCTTTTTCCAAGCCTTAGGGATGAAGCATGCAATTTTTCACCATTAAATATTATGTTAACTGTAGGGTTTTTTTGTGGATGCCATTTATCAACTGAGGAATTTCCCCTCTTTTTGCAATTTGTTGAGAGTTTTTATAATAATGTTGGATTTCATCACATGCTTTTTTTTTGCATTACTGAAACAATCACATTCTGGTTTTTGTTACTTATGGTGTATTAGAGTAACTTATGGTCTATTAGAGTAACTGATTTTAGGATGTTAAACCAACCTTGCATTCCAGAGTGAAATCCCACTTGATCACGCTATATAAATCTTTTTATATGTCTCTAGATTTTGTGAGAAATTTTTAACTATAGTTTCCTTTTCTTGTGCTTCCCCCCCCCCCCGCTTTGATGTTTGGTTTCATAAAATGAGATAAAAGTATTCTCTAGTTTCTGAAACTGTTCAGAATATGAAACTATTTCTTCCTTAAATGTTTGAAAGAATTCACCAGTGAAGCATCTAGGACTGGTCTTGTCTTTATAGGAAGATTTTTAAAAATTACAATTTTTTTTTTTTAACTTGGGATAAGTCCATTCAGATTTTCTATTTCATTTTGGGTCAGTTTTGGTAATTTGTCTCTTTCCAGGAATGTCTATTTTATTTAAATTGTCAAATTTCTTGGCATTCAGTTGTTCACAACATTCTCTTGTAATTCTTTTCATTTCTGTTGGGCTGTAGTAATGTTTGTTTAGAATTTTAAATTCTAAATAGATTATATCTTAAAAAAATAAAAAATAAAATTTCTTTTTAAAAATCACTTATATAATAAGCTTAGTTTAAGATATGCTAAAGCTATAAAGATAGCATTCATTTTGGGGAGACGTGGGTACATATGTGTGCTATCCTTTTTAAGAATATTTTTTTTAACTATTTTATTTATTTATTTGACAGAGAGAAACACAGTGAGAGAGGGAACACAAGCAGAGGGAGTGAGAGAGGGAGAAGCAGGCTTCCCGCCGTGCAGGGAGCCTGATGTGGGGCTCGATCCCGGATCTCCGGGATCATGACCTGAGCCGAAGGCAGTCGCTTAACCAACTGAGCCACCCAGGTGCCCCTTAAGAATATTTTTTAAAGGAGATAAGAATAGACCAGTGACCCAAATATACAATTTTCTGTAGTTAACAGAGATTTCTCAACAGATTAAATTAGAGAAGACAATTTATCCTCTAGAATTTAGTACTTAAAGAGTTGCTTAATAGTAGTTTGTGTTCCTGAAAGCATACGCTATTCACAAAATAGCATATTATAAATACATAATTTATGATTCTATCTATATAAAGGTCAAAAACAGGCAAAGCTAATCTTTGATGACTAGAAGCCATAGGAAAAGGAGGAAATTTCTATAAAGTGGATACTGACAAGGAGGGCCGTGAGAGTCTTCTGGGAATACCAGAGATTACATGGATATATATACATACGTAAAAATGTACCAATGTGTGCACTTAAGGTTTGTGCACCCTACTGTATGTAAGTTATACCTCAAGAAACAAATGACAATTGGGCATAAAAAGGAATGCAATACTGATACATGTTACAACAGGGATCCTGAAATCTTGAAAACATTATGCTAAGTGGAAGAAGGTAGCCACAAAAGATTACTGTATGATTCCATTTATACATAATGTCCAGAATATGAAAATTTATACAGAAAGTAAGTTAGTGGTTATACAGGGCTAGGAGGCTTAGGGAGAAATAGAGAGTGACTGCCAATGGGTACTGGGCTTCTCTCTGGAGTGATGAAAATGTTCTAAAATAGACTGTGATGATGGTTGTACACTGAATTCTAAAAACTATTCATTGTGCACTTTTTTTTTTTAAGATTTTATTTATTTGACAGAGAGAAACACAGCCAGAGAGGGAACACAAGCAGGGGGAGTGAAAGAGGGAGAAGCAGGCCTCCTGCCGAGCAGGCAGCCCGATGTGGGGCTCGATCCCGGGTCTCCGGGATTGTGACCTGAGCCAAAGGCAGTTGCTCAACCAACTGAGCCACCCGGGTGCCCCTATTTTTTTTTTTTTTTAAGATTTTACTTATTTGACAGAGACAAACACAGCCAGAGAGGGAACACAAGCAGGGGGAGTGAGAGAGGGAGAAGCAGGCCTCCCGCCGAGCAGGCAGCCCGATGCATTGTGCACTTTAAATGGGTATGTGAATTACAATGGTATATGAATTATAGCAATAGTTTATATATATATTTATATATAAAAACAGGCAAAAATCTATAAAATAAGTAGAAAAAATGTGTTTATTAACAATAGTACATGTAGATCAAAGACGAGCTTTATTGTGTCTCTGAAAGTTATTACCAATGGTGTACTGGAGTTGGTTGTTAAATATTCAGGAATTTTGTGGGCCAGTTATTAAATCATTGGTAGTCTGATATCAGCCACAAAAATCAGCAAATGCTACATATCAGATTTTTTTTTCCCCTATAGTGAGCCAGGTTACTAGGATACCACTGGTTATCTTGCATACTTAGAAACAGACCAGTTCAGAGGTTATTATAAGAAGAAGAAAACGGGGGGGGGGGGGGCCCGCCTGGGTGGCTCCATTGGTTAAGTGACTGCCTTCGGCTGGGGTCATGATCCCAGAGAGCTGGGATCGAGCCCCATATCAGGCTCCCTGCTCGGCGGGAAGCCTGCTTCTCCCTCTCACTCCCCCTGCTTGTGTTCCCTCTCTGGCTGTGTTTCTCTCGGTCAAATAAAAAAAACCTTTAAAAAAAAAAAAAAGAAGAAGAAAAGAAGAAAACGGACTGACAGATTTTTCCATTAACATTGCTTTGGGAGTTGAAAGGTGGCAGATTTTGTGAAGGAAGAATGGGTAATATATAGTAAAAAGAAAAAATATTATCACACAAAAAAAGAAGTATTTACAATGAATTTTTGAACTGAAAATAAGACTGTAGTACCAGTAGTACAGTAGCAGGAATGGGGAAGCTTTAAAAAAGGAGTTGAAATCAAAGAAAATGAGAACTGAGAGAAGGCTTTGAATTTGGAGATACAAATGACTATTAGAGACCTTCTAGAATATATTAACAAAAGTCAGAACACCAGTAAAACAGTAGTAATACTCTCTCATTAGCTAAGTGTATCTATAAAAGGAATAAGAAAAATTGAAAGGTACCTAGAAGAGATAGAAAGATCAAGCAGTTTTTTTGGTTTTTTGTTTTGTTTTGTTTTGTTTTTAGTTAAGGAGATCTGTACATGTCAAAGACAGAGGAAAAGGAACCAAAGAGACTGAAAATACTGGAGAAGGAAAAAACAGAAGAGTCTAGAGAAATCGTATGGAATGGCTTCAAAGGAACATGGGGGGGAAAGTACTAGCTTCAGAAATGAGAATGATCACCCTTTTTTAAAAGCAGAAGGGAAGGTGATAAAAGGACAATGTTAGATATAAAGGAGGAACGACACATAAATTTATATCTGATGTCCTCACTTTTATCAGTATAGTAAGAAGGACATGAAATGTCCTTTGAAAAACAAGGAGGTTGGAATAGACTGAAAGCTTGAGGATAGTAGAAAATATGTGGAATAGCTGTTGTGGGAATGTACCAGAGCATCATCAGCAAATAAGGAATGGAACTACTGAGCACTGTGTTAAGCCCAGGTCAAGCTAGAAACATCAATCTAAAGGAGGCCAAGTTAACAGGTCTAGGAAGAGAATCTGTGAAAGATCTAGGGTTAGGCCATGGAAAATGGAAGGGAGGCAGAGAGAGGGGAAGTGAAGAAGAGGCAAAAGGATCCAGACATTTCTCCAAAGAAGAAATACTAATGGCCAAAAAGCGCATGGAAAGATGCTCAACAAATTAGTCATGATGGAAATGCAAATGAAAACCACAATGATATCACTTCACACCCACTAGGATGGCTATGAGCAAAAACCCTGGCAATAACAGTGATGGCAAGAATGTGGAGAAACTGGAACCTTCAAACACTGCTACGAATGTACACTGGTGCCCAACTTTGAAAAACAGTTCTTCAAAATGTTAAACACAGAATACCATATGATCCAGAAATTACACTCCTGGGTATATAACCAAAAGGATGAAAACAAAGATTTTATTTTATTATTGGTTTTTAAGTAGGCTCTATGCCTGAACTCATGACCTCAGGATCGAGAATAGCATATTCCACTGACTGGGCCAGCCAGGTGCCCCTGAAAACATTAAAAACCTGTACATGAATAATGTTCATAACAGCATTATTTACGATAGCCAAAAAGTAGAAACAATACAAATGTGCATCAATTAATGAATGGATAAACAAAATGGTATGTCTACGTGTAATATTATTCACCTATAAAAAGGAATGCAGTATTAATACATGCTACCACCTGGATGGACCTTGAAAATAATGTTAATTATAAGCCAGATAAAAAAAGGCCACATACTTTAAGATTCCATCTATATGAAATGTCCAAAATAGACAAAGACCTAGAGACAGAAAGTAGATTAGTGGTTGCCAGGGGATAGGCTGAGGGGATGGGGAGGTGATTGCTAATATCAATATGGGGCTTCTTTTTGTAGTAATGAAAACGTCCTGGAATTAGATAGTGGTGATGGTTGCATAACATTGTGAATACACTAAAAAAAACCCCACTGAATTGTACATTTTTAAATCGTTTATAAACAGTGAATTTTATGTTATATGAATTTAATCTCACTTTAAAAAGATAAAGTATTGTATCTTTCAGGGCACCTGGGTGGCTCAGTTGGTTAGGTGTCCAACTCTTGATTTCAGCTCAGGTCATGATCTCAGGGTCCTGGGATTGAGCCCTATGTCTGGCTCCGTGGTCAGCACACAGTTCTGCTTGGGATTTTCTCTCTCCCTCTCCCTCTGCCCCTCCCCACACTCGTATATGCTCAAGCTCCTTCTCTTTCTCTCTCTCAAACAAATAAAATGGTTTTTTGTTTTTGTTTGTTTGTTTTTTTTTTTAAGTGTCCTAGGCGCCTGGATAGCTCAGAGGGTTAAGCCTCTGCCTTCGGCTCAGGTCATGATCTCAGGGTCCTGGGATCGAGTCTCGCATTGGGCTCTGCTCGGCGGGGAACCTGCTTCCCCTTCTTTCTCTGCCTGCCTCTCTGCCTATTTGTGATCTCTCTCTCTGTCAAATAAATAAATAAAATCTTAAAAAAAAAGTATCCTATCTTTTACAACTGTTTCTTCAATCTTCCCTGTATACTGTGTGTGTTCCAAGGCAGAAACCAAATGCAGGTATCCCTCCTGACTAGGGTTTTAATTCTTCCTAAGTATAGAAAATGAAACCTAAGGTTCTTCAACTCCAACAGATCAGCAAAACCTTTCTCTCTCTAGAACTGCCTCCAGTTAGAATGAATAGTATTTCTAAAAATATCTTTCTAAAAACAGTGTCTCTAGAAACTAAGCCGTATAAAAGTAGGACTAAGTATTTCTACCTTTATTCTCCTAAAACATACCTCCTTCATTTTAACCTCAAGGGAATCCTACAGAATATTATTTTCAAGTCATTTAACTGATTGTGAAGCATAAGTGAATGGGCATGGATTTAGAACTTGAAAAAAACTTAGATCTAGGGCGCCTGGGTGGCTCAGTGGGTTAAGCCTCTGCCTTCAGCTCAGGTCATGATCTCAGCGTCCTGGGATCAAGGCCCGCATCGGGCTCTCTGCTCAGCAGGGAGCCTTCTTCCTTCTTCCTCCTCTGCCTGCCTCTCTGCCTACTTGTGATCTCTCTCTCTGTCAAATAAATAAATAAAATCTTAAAAAAAAAAAAAAAAACTTAGATCTAAATCCCAACTCTAGGCATGCCTGGGTGGCTCAGTAGGTAAAGGATCTGCCTTCAGCTTAGGTCATGATCCTAGGGTCCCAGGATTGAGTCCCACATCGGGCTCCTTGCTCCTCTGCCTGCTGTTCCCCATTTGTGCACTCTCTCTCTCTGACATAATAAATAAATAAAATATTTTTAAAAAATGAATCCCAACTCTATCACCTAATAGCTGTGAAACCACAGCTTTCATCTTCTATTAAATGAAATATAATACCTGCCCCAGAAGGCGGCTATAAGGATTAAATAAAAGAGCATATGTAAAGTAACTAGCACAATGTTTCACATATAGGGGCACTCAACAAATTTAGGTCATGACATCAATAACATGAGCTCATTTTCTCTCCCATTCCATGGCACACAAGTTTTATCATGCCAACAAAATTAACTAAGTTGTATTAATCTAAGAGATTAGATTCTAGATGCTCTGTCAAGTTTCTAACTCTATACAAATTATAATAATATAGTGATTAATGATGATCATCATCCCCAAATTATGAATTATCTTCTGAATGCAATATTGCTTTCATAGCAACTTTTTCCTGATTATGTTCACATCTATTAACTCACTATTCTTCAAAATTCCAGTGAAAGAGATGGGATTCTGGTGTCCTTAGGAATAGGGAATGGAGATAAATCAGATTATGACCAGAACTCAATAATGGCATCCCAGTACTCTATTTCCAAGGATTCTTAAACATTTTTCGGCAAAAACTTTCAGAATGACACAGAGAAACATTGCCCTTTTACCTAAACATGCTGCACAAATGGTAACAGGTCTTAACTGACATTCAATTTTTTTCCCCATAATGCTAGAGGAAAGGCTGTGAATACCATGCTAGAGGAATACCATGTGGTGTGAGAAAGGAGGGATAAGGAACATAGCAAAAAAAATTCCACTCCCTGGGGATGGGAAGGAAGGAAGGCACGGGGGGAGGGAGGAGGAAGGTAGGAAGAAAGGAAACCAAAACAAGGGGAGAAAAGGGGAGGGCGCGGAGGGAAGAAGGAAGGAGAAAAGAAAAGCAATAATTCTCCCTGATTCCTACTGCCATTTCAATGAAGGTAAACATTGATGATAGATCATAGATGAGATAGTGCTCATCTATCTAACCACTATTTGGATGTCTCCTAGACCTTTTAAGTTGAACTTGTACTAAATTAAAATCATCTTTCTCCTAAACCATCTTTCCATATGACGCACCCCATCTACACAATCTATCTAAGACTGAAATCTAGAAGTCATCTTAACACCTCTTATCCTTTACATCCCAATGTCCAAGGATTATCTATTTTACCCCTTAAAAACTTAAAATTTTAGTTTAAGTTGTCATTATCTCCAACCTGGATCATCACAATAATCTCACAACTCGTCCTTTGCTTTCTGTCAATCCCTGTTTCAACTCGTCTTTTCCAAAACAATCAGGATGATCTTCTAAACTGCAAATCTGACCATATTACCCGCAGGATAAAGTTCAAACTCCTTAGCACAGCACACAAGATCCTTCATAATCAGCCCCTTACTTACCTTATCTATTGCAGATTATTATTCTGAACTTTAAACTCTAATAATATTACTCATGGTTTCCTAAACATACTATTATTTCATACCTGAACTTGTATTCTATCTCTTGTCCATTTCTTGGAGTTTTTTTGTTTTTGTTTTTTTAAGTAGGTTCCATCCCCAGTATGGGACTTGAACTCACAATCCTGAGATCAAGACCTGAGCTGAGATCAAGTGTCAGATGCTTAACCAACTGAGCCACCCAGGTGCCCCTTGTCCATTTCTTGAATTCCTACTTATCCGTCAAAGTTCAGTTCAGAAACAATCTCCTCAGTGAAGCTTTTCCAAAACCACTGTCCCTACTCTAGATCAAAATTAATCTGTTGCTCTCCTAGTCAGGCTCTGTACCTCTTTCTATTTAGTCATTTTATTTTTTATTTATTTATTTTTTTTTAGAGAGAGAATATGCAAGCGGGAGAGGGGCTGAAGGAGAGGGAGAAAGAATTCTAAGTAGGCTCCCTGCACACTGCAGAGCCTCATATGGAGCTCCACCTCATGACCTGAGCCGAAATCAAGATCAGATGCTTAACCAACCGAGCCACCCAGGCACCCCTCATTCTGTATCTTAACTATTTATCTATTTCCCCTATTTGTCTATGAGCTTCTCCCTTTTTTTAAGATTTATTTATTTATTTGAGAGAGAGAGAGTGTGTGTATGTGAGCACCCAGAGGGAGAGGGAAAGGGAGAATAGACTCCCTGCTAAGCAGGGAGCCCAACCTAGGGTTTGATCCCAGGAACCTGGGATCATGACCTGAGCTGAAGGCACACGCTTAACTGAATGAGCCACCCAGGTGCCCTGTCTGTGAGCTTCCTAAGGGCAAGTCATCTTTTCATCTTTGTATCTCCAATGCATAGCAACTGGCACACAGATGCTCTCAATATATGAGATTGTAAAATCTCCATTAGCAGAACTGTTGCCAATTTGTAATAAATATTAAGATAGGCTAAAAGTCCCAATCTTCATAAATATTTTTGTGATTCTTTTTGATTGTACCTTTAGAAACATCTATATCAGTAATTTATTTATTTTTTAAAAAAATATTTTATTTATTTATTTGACAGAGAGAGAGAGATCACAAGTAGGCAGAGAGGCAGGCAGAGAGAGAGGAGGAAGCAGGCTTCCTGCTGAGCAGAGAGCCCGATGTGAGCCTCGATCCCAGGACCCTGGGATCATGACCTGAGCCGAAGGCAGAGGCTTTAACCCACTGAGCCACCTAGGCGCCCTATCAGTAAATTCTTTTTACTTAAAAACAAACTAGCCATAAAGTTATGCCTTTACTTTTCATCTTTAATTATTTTTCCTCTTCTTTCCAATTCATTCTGACCCACCACTCTAGCTACTAATACTTGGTGATCCTTCTAATTTCTTTTCCTCTTTCAAGGAAAAACAAAAACAAAAACAAAAAACCTCTTCTGAACTCTGAGCTATAGAGCTCCATATTAGGCTCACATCTCTCAAAGGGAAGGTCTTATTTATCTTTATACTCCTATCACCTACTGGCCACCTCATCATTGCATGTGATAAAATCTTGTTTGTGCAACTCAAATATCAACTAATGAGTGGATAAATAAAATGTGGCATGTGATGGAGTATTATTTAACAAAAAGAAATGAAGTACAAATACATGCTACAACATTAATGAATCTTGAGAACATGCTCTGCAAAAAGAAACCAGCCACAAGACTATTTATTGTATGTATGCCACTTATTTGTAATGTCCAGAATAGGCAAATCTATAGAGACCTAAAGACTGGTTTCCAGAGGCTGGAAGTTAGGATATAATGGGAAGTGACTGACAATGGGGATGGGACTTTTTTGGGGGGTGATGAAAATATTCTAAAATTGGTTGTGGTGATGGTTGCACAACTCTAAATATACTCCAAACCACTGAACTGTACAGTTTAAATGGGTGGATTATATGATCTCAATAGAGCTGTTACTAAAATAAAGAAAGAACACCTTGTTTTCTTTTGCTACAGAGCTGAAAAGGGGTCAGAGATAGACTGTACAAGTGTACAATGGAGATGACAGAGAAGTTTATTTAGCAGACACTCCTCACTAGGGTCAGGACAGCCTGTTGGGTGGAGTGAATCTTTGATCATTAGCGCATGCTAAATATAGCCAGTGTGTACTAGAGAGGAATGTGGAATAAGGAGGAAGTCATTCAACTGACTTGTGACATGAATACATGACGCAAAGTAATTTAAAGGATTGAAATTCCCCAATTCTAAGGACCAAGAAATTTAAGTCTTTTAAGAGCCCATTCCACTAAGACTGGCCTTCTTTAGAGTATTCCTAGCTATTGTGACTGGCAATGAGTATCACCTACCTGGTTATAACCTGTCCCTACTCCCAGCACTGACTGCTGAATAGGTGCTTACCACCATCTCCTTAACCTCAATTCTCTAAGAAGCATTCAGAAATTAACAATGGCCTGTTTTGTTTACTGCTGAGTCATTTTCTGAGTATACTTGCTACAGTGTACAGAATAATGGTCCCCTAAAGATGTTTACATGTTATTTTCTAGAACCTGTGACTATGTTACCTTACATGGCAAAAAGGGCTTTGCAGATATGATTAAATTAAAGGACTTTGAAACAGGTTGTTTACCCTGGATTATCCAGGTCTGTTGAATGTAATTACAAGGGTCTTTGTAAGTGAATGAGAGAGGCAGAAAAGTCAAAATCAGCAGAGATGTGATGACAGAAGCAGCAGTCAGAGTGATGTGATTACTGGCACCATGAGCAAAGCAAAGTAATGGAAAAGACAAGAAAACAGACTCTCCCTTAGAACCTCCAGCCCTAAAAACACTTTGATTTTAGCCCTCTGAAACCCATTTCAGACTTCTGACCTCCCGAACTATAAGATAATGTATCTGTATAGTTTTAGGCCACTAAATTTGTGGCAATGTGTTAAGCAGCAATAGGAAACTAATACACTTGCCCTTACCATCAATATCATCAATACCAGGTCTAAAGCATATGTCACCTATTGGGGGAATCCTTTTACTGTTCAAGACAGATTACTGATTTGGAACAAATGCTAATTGTGTCAGAATAAAAATATTTTTCCCTTTGTACCACATGAAGCTCCAGAACTAAATAGTAGAAACGGCAGTTTGATCAATGGCTAATGGTCAATGGAGGTAAAGAAAACACAGAAATATACAATCCTTTCACTAGAATTTTAAAACATGGATTTCATAATAATATTATATATCAATAATAACTTCAATTGCGTATGTGGTCTTTGACATGTTTTTTAGGGGAAGCTTTAAGAAGGGTATCAAACAGACAGGATGAACAGTTTTGAATAGGGTCTTTCATCAAAGGCTTGGCAGTAGTTAGCAAATACAAGGTAATGTCCCAGGGATAAAGGAACAGAGGTAGGCAGTGACAGAAAAAGGCTCTCATCTAAGATATAGCCAGTAATAGAGTGAAGGAATGATACTGGAGAAAAAAAATAAAGACACAGAAAACTAAACACCATGAGATGATACTAAGATCAGATGACTGCTCTAATTTCTCTAAGCCATTAGTTTGAATTTGATCTTTAGCTTAATATATACACAACTTTCAAATTTTCCTAACATTCTCTTTTTTCTAACATTTTTTTCCAGTTCCAATGTAAAGCTCTTGCAAATGAGCTGTGAACTACAATTTGATAAGAACGTCTAACATTTCCAACAACTGTGAAAATACTATTCACACTTACTATTCATTCTTTCCATCATTTAAGAAGACTTGTCATACTGATATCACCAATTTTATATCAGTTTCTACCCTTCCCCTGCCAAGTGAACTGTTCAACAATGAAATCTCCTCCTTACAATTGCACAGCGTGGCATTTTTGAAGAAATCCCATCTTCTTCTGTTGCCCCATTGGGTCCAGGTACCTCTTTTCTCCTCTTTCTTGTATTCATTTTGGCTGAACTCTGTGCATCCATCTTCTTTTATCTGGACATAGAAAGTGAAAAAGAATTTTTTTCTCATTGAAGTGGAGAAAAAGTTTGTCACTAGTATTTCAGAGATGTTAACATGGATATACTCAGCAAAAGACCAATTCTATAGCACACATTTCACAATATGAACCAATTGCATCTGGTAAAAACAACAAAGCTTCAATAAACACACACTCTAATAGAAATACTGAAATGCCTCTCTGGAACAATGGCGACAATCACCTGATCTCAGAAATTATTACCCTGTCCGATGTAGCCTGTATACTAACTGCGAATTTCATATCCTGATTTGAATATAAAAGATTCAAATAACTTGGAGAAAGTTGTGCAGACTTTCACCACTACCCTTTATAACATCTCTAGGACATCTAGAGATATAACAAATACCGGGAAATGTGAAAGGTTATGTTTTTGGTGCAGATGGAAAAAAAAAAAGAGCATGTTAGAAAAAAGACAGCCATCACCAATTCCTGGCTTAACAAAGCTGGATTTGTTAACTCTAAATGCTCTGTAGGTTTCAGAGACCACTCCATAGGGTTAGACCTATGAAAACTGTGATATGAACTGTATCTTTTAAATGTCCTTCCTTTAACTTTTCCAATACCCATTTTCCCTTCCTCTTTCAGAGTCAGCACCTTAAGCTTGTTCAGAGCCTCCAACTATTAAAACCCCACCCAAGCTTCTCCTTTCCCCAGTGAAACTTAATTATTACTGCCTCACTTAGCAGAGAGCTTCTAGCAACTAGCTACCACAGAAAAGTTCTAAATATTTGATGTTTCATGTTTAGATGTTGGCTTGTGCTACCTCTCCTACACCTTGCAAAGATATCTACCTTTTTTTTGGGTATCATACTTTGCAAAAATAAGTTAACTTAATAATGATGTAATTTTAGGCATCAGCCAGAAACTGGGCATAGAAGAACTTTAATGATCAACTGCCATCTCTGCCAAGACATGATACTATGAAAGGCAGAAGATCCTTAGAGCAGAGGTGAAAAACAAAATGAATGCCAGACAGAATGAGGACATTCTACTCTGCCTCACTACCTCTAATAACCTCTCCTGAATAAGATGTCCATCTAAACAACTGCAACTGTGCTTTACTTTCTTTCCTCCAGCTAAAGTAGCAATGTGACAAGATCGATGACAAGAAGCCTGACCTAATTCTTAGAGACTAAAGGTGACACCCATGGGTCCTGGGTAAGTATTAGGCTGACATGAAAAATGTCAGTCTAAAGTGAAAGATGAACACCACCCAGAAACTTCCTCTCATCACAAATGCAAATTAAAACAGAATAAGGATACTACCCATTTAACAAGTTTTCCAGTGATGATGAAAGCTTTTCTTCATTACTGCTATTAATTTTCTTTCAAAATATCCAGAGGTTATATTACTACTCCCATCTTACTGTTCTGAGAGGCCTACTAAAAATAACTAATCAGCAGTGCCGAGGTAGCTGTCAGTTAAACGTATGCCTTCAGCTCAGGTCATGATCTCAGGGTCCTAGGATCAAGCCTCCTGTCGTTGTCAGGGTCCCTGCTCAGAGGGGAGCCTGCTCCCTCTGCCCTCTTGCTCATGCTTGCTCTCTCACACGCTCTCTCAAATAAAATCTTAAAAAAAACCCAAAACTAAAAAACCCACACCTAATCAGTCCAACTAGTGACCATTTCTAATTTACATATAATAGGACTTTGCTTAAGTATCTATTTACTTCTCAGGGTAAGTAGACAAAATCTATTATGAGAAATGCAATCAGCAATCTTGTGTCAGGTAGCTGAAGGTCAGGTAGTCACTAGTACTGAGAACTTACTGCATATAAGATACTATAGAACATTTTCTTGGAGTAAAAACTACTTTCTCGAGACTTCAATTCCACTGAAGAAACTACATGTTAATGGTACAAAAATGCTCCCTAGGATTCTAAAACCACTGGGGGAAAGTTTGTTAAAAAACAGGATATTTGGGCGCCTGGGTGGTTCAGTGGCTTAAAGCCTCTGCTTTCCGCTCAGGTCATGCATGATCTCAGGGTCCTAGAATGCAGGCCCGCATCGGGTTCTCTGCTCAACAGGGAGCCTGCTTCCTCCTCTCTCTCTCTGCCTGCCTCTCTGCCTACTTGTGATCATTCTGTCAAATAAATAAATAAAAAATCTTAAAAAAAAAAAAAAAAGCAGGATATTTGGGCGCCTGGGTGGCTCCGTGGGTTAAAGCCTCTGCCTTCGGCTCAGGTCATGATCTCAGGGTCCTAGGATCGAGGCCCACATCGGGCTCTCTGCTCGGCGGGGAGCCTGCTTCCTCTTCTCTCTCTGCCTGCTTGTGATCTCTCTTTGTCAAATAAACAAATAAAATCTTTAAAAAAACAAAACAGGATATTTACAGAGTTTCAAAGTATCTCCAAGTATATTGAAGCAATCCTCATAGATTACTTATTACAAAGGGAAAAGAGTTACCTTTAAAGTGAAAAAAATCTCTTAGCTAAGTGATCACAGTTAGTTAACAGCACCAATAACGCCTCCTGATGTGAGGCACTGAGGACACATTACCTGTCAAAAAGCAGGTAAAGCCTATATGGGTTTATGAGGAACAAGCAAACAAACCTCAATTAAACGACAGTTTATAAAACAACAGGCCTGTTATTCTTCAAAAAATGTCCATCACGAACAACAATTAAAGGCTGAGGGACTGTTCCAAAGAAAAGACAACTAAATTTACTTTCTAGACCGGGGGAGAAATTGTTATAAAGTTATTAAGGCACTCAGTAAAACTTGAATACAGATTGCATACTAAATCATAATACACATCAATGTTAAAACACATTTGATAATTACACTGCATTATGTAAAAGACTGTCCTTGTTTTTAGGAGATAAAAGCTGAAGTATCTAGGGATAAAGGGTCATGATTTCTGCAACACACCCTCAGCAGAAGCAGAAGGAGGAGAAGCAGCAGAAGCAGGAGAAGCAGAAGAAGTAGAAACAGAAGGAGAAGCAGAAGCAGCAGAAGCAAAAAACAGAAGCAGAAGAAGATGATGAAGAAAAAGCAGCAGCAGAAGAAGAGGGAGCAGAAGAACAGAAAGCAGCAGAAGCAGCAGAAGAAGAAAGAAAAAGGAGAAGCAGAAGCAAAGGGAGGGGAAGGGGAAGGTGGGGAAGGAGAAGGAGGATGAGGACGAGGAGGAGAAGAGGAGAAAAAGAAGCAGAAGCAGGAGAGAGAAGTAAAAGAAGAAGCAGAAGCAGCAGCAGAAGAAAAATAAGGAGAAGAAAAAGAAAAAGAAGAAAAAAGGGTAGGAGAAGCAGAAGCAAAAGAAGAAGTGGGAAAAGCAGAAGAAGCAGAAGCAGCAGAAATAGGAAAAGCAGAAGCAAAAGAAGGAGAAGCAGAAGCAGCAGAAACAGGAAAAGTAGAAGCAGAAGAAGCAGAAGCAAAAGGAGGAGAAGCAGAAGCAAAAGGAGAAGCAGAAGCAGCAGCAGAAGCAGCAGAAAAGGAAAAGCAAAAGCAGGAGAAGCAGAAGCAGAAGATGCAGCAGAAACAGAAGCAGAAGCAAAAGAAACAGATGCAGAAGAAGCAGCAGAAGAAAGGAGGGGGTGGCAAGGAGGGTGACAAGAAAAAAGAAAACTGTGTATATTATGTAACATTAAAAAAAAAAGTAAAGTAGGGGCGCCTAAGTGGCTCTCAGATAAGCATCCAACTCTGGTTGCAGCTCAGGCCATGATTCCATGGGCCTTGGGATTGAGCCCCCATCTCAGCCTCCATGGTCAGCAGGGGATTTGCCTGAAGATTCTCTCCCTCTGTGTCTACCCTGACTGGTGTGCTCTCTCTCAAATAAATAAACATTTTTTTTAATTTAAAAAATAAAAAGTAAAGGTAAAGCAAAAGGGCAAAATGTTATCGATCTATGAAACTAGATGGGGCATAAAGGAGTTAATTTTAATATTCTTATAACTTTTCTATAGGCTTTACATTTTTCAAATACAAAGTTCAATGTTTAAAACATTCTGTAACAGGGATGCCTAAGTGGCTCAGTCACTTAAGCGTCTGCCTTTGGCTCAGGTCATGACCCCAGGGTCCTGGGATCAAGTCCCACATCAGGCTCCTTGCTAAGGGGGGGGGGGGGCTGCTTCTCCCTCTGCCTGCCACTCCCCCCTGCATGTGCGT
>PITA01006176.1:83470-102955 GCA_004023965.1 Spilogale gracilis
ACAAGAGCACGCCTGAAAGCAACCTATCGGGCGCACTTCCCCTATCCCTTGCCTATATAACCCCTTCGTGTTTTAATAAACTTTGCAGCTTGATCAGAATCCCTGTCTTGCTGCCATTCTTTCGCGCCTCCTGTCCCATCCCCCTCATCCGTTACAGGTATCTCGGCGGACCCCGTTGATTGTCTCGCGGGCCGAGGCATGCGTGCACTTCTCTCTGACAGATAAAATTTTTTTTTATTTTTTTAAATATTCTGGAAAAATTTTCCACCCATATAGGCTCTTATGTAAGACTGTCTTTCAGGTTCTCTAGAAATTGATTCCTTCTCTTTCTTAACTCTTTGAATTAGTATGAATGATACAAATATTCGAAGAAGTATTATTTTAATTTTAGTAATCTAAACACCTTGCAAGGAAGTAAAATCATAACAGCAACAGTCATAATAATGGCTCTCTTTTTTTGAATACGTACTATGTACCAGGTACTATGTTAGGCACTTTATATACACTATTCTCATTTAACCCATATAACCTGAGATGCAGGCACTATTAGCCCTAGTTTACAAATGAGAAAACTAAGTAACAGGAAAGTTAAGTAACCTATCCCAGAGATGACAAAGCTAGCCCGTGGAAGAGCCAAGATTTAAATCCAGACCTGTCTAATTCCAAAGTCGTTACCACTATATTCTTCTGTCTCCCAGAAATCCAAGATCTTAAAAAGAAGCTGTCTCATCATCAATACTGCTTTTACCTTCTGTCAAGAACATTCTCTCTATGGCATGGGTCCCTTAAGTTCTTGCAGACTTAAGTAAGTCCTAACTGCACAGTAGAAGAAAAGGTCACAGTTACTTAAAGGTAAACAAGGTCTCAGGACCAATCGAACAGAACTGATGTGGCTAATGGCCTTATTCAGAGTCAGCCCAATTTGTCAGTTGTACAGATGTGTAGATCTTTCCTACTGGATAGTTTTGCTAAGATTTTCTTATAAACTTCCAACCTAAGCAAAAATATTTCTTTAATCTCAGGACACCTGGGTGGTTCAGTTGGTTGGGCATCTGCCTTCAGCTCAGGTCGTGATCCTGGGGTCCTGGGATCAAGCCTTGCGTTGGGCTCTCTGCTTGGTGGTGAGCCCATTTCCTCCTCTCCCTCTCCCTGCCACACTGCCTATTTGTGTCTCTCTGTCAAATAAATAAACAAAAAAATTTTTTTAACATTTTAATTATTTGACACAGAGAGAGAGATCCTAAGTAGGCAGAGAGGCAGGCAGAGAAAAGAGGAAGCAGGCTCCCCGCCGAGCAGAGAGCCTGAGCGGGCAATGATCCCAGGACTCTGAGATCATAACCTGAGCCAAAAGCAGAGGCTTTAACCCAATGAGCCACCCAGGTGCCCAATAAATAAAATCTTTAAAAAAAAAATTCTTTAATCTCTGTTCCTCTCTCTCTTAGCGTTACAAATAGGTGTCATTGTAAAAGCACCTGTACTTCCATTCATGGTACAAAACAGTTTTAAGGGTACCATAATAAATCAAGGAGAAAAATACTTAACACATCCAAAGACATGCTTATAGGATTTCTTCATTAGTCTCTACTCTGTGTGGGGGGGTGGAGTGGGAAGGTATATTTTTATAGCTTTATTGAAATATAATCGACATACAATAAACTTAATGAGTTTTAACATATTTATACATCTGTGAATCATCAAAATTAAGATAATCAACATTGCTACCACTCTCAGGTTTCCTCATGCCACCTTGGAATCCATCCCTCCCTCCCCGACTTCAACTTTTACTTTTTTGTTTGTTTTTTTATAATGTGGCAAAATATATGTAACATAGGATTTGCTTTGCTTTCTAACTGCTTGCTTCTTTAAAGTACTGAACCACCTTGTCATTTGATTCAACTTACCTAGACAAACACATGGTAGATATTATCATACTAGAAAGAAACAAAGGCTCTCCTTCCAAGGGCCAGTGTGGTTTAAATATATTTGAAAGCCAAATTGGTATCTGGGGGTAACTGGACCTTGTGATACTGATTCTATTCCACTAGATTAAAAAATCATACAAAAAATATAAAATATCACAATGAGGACTCAAGGCAAGAGAAAGGATTTGTATGATTAGCTTATTAAAGCTAAAGTAAAATTCACAAACATAGAAGGAATCAAGTGGTTACTGCAGTTACAGTGGTTACAGTTGTTATTAATGTTACAAAGCCCCTCAGTAAATAACAGTAATACTACTAACGTATTTTACGTGTATTTCAACAAAATCTCTCCATCTGCCTTATATAAGCATCTTTAATCAAATGTCTAAGGCAGTATTTCTCAGTATTTTTTAAATCTATGCTCCATTTTAAGAGACACAGAAATTTTGGGCGCCTGAGTGGCTCAGTGGGTTAACCCTCTGCCTTCAGCTCAGGTCATGATCTCAGGGTTCTGGGATCCAGGCCCGCATCGGGCTCTCTGCTCGCCAGGGAGCCTGCTTCCTCCTCTCTCTCTGCCTGCCTATCTGCCTACTTGTGATCTTTCTCTCCATCAAATAAATAAATAAAGTCTTTTAAAAAAGAGAAAGAAATATAGAAATTTTAACCTCACTCCATCAGCATAGTATAAATGATTTAAGAGTTCGGGCCCTAAAATCAGATTACCTAAGTATGAATCCTTTCTCTACTACTTACTAGCCATGAGAACTTGGACAAATTCCTTAATTGCCAGAGTTGCATCAACCAACAAAGGAGGTTCAAATGCAGTAATCCATGTAAGCCTTAGTTCAGTGCCTGGCACACAGTAAGTATTTTTAAGCATTAGCTATTATATTATTTAGTAATAGTAGTTACCATTTGCCTTAAAGTTTGCCTTCTTGTGTATCCTCTATATTGAACAAGATTTTGTCAAGTAATCCCCTAGGATTACTATTATGAAAGTGTAGTTTCTTTTTTGATAGATTTTATTAATGTATTTAAGGGGGAGCTGGGGGACGGGCAGAGGGAGAAGCAGACTCCCCGCTAAGCAGGGAGGCTTCTACCTTTCATGGTATCATGTCTTGGCAGAGATGGTAACTGATTATTAAAACTGAGGCACAGATGATAAGGTCACACAGCTAGGAAGTAGTGAAGCTAGGAATCAAATTCAGTCAGCCTAGCTGCAGACTACAAATTTCTAACCACTATAGTATATAAGATGATACAATACCATACTATTACAAGAAGGTACTTGGTAACTATCCCTAAATATGTGAATGCCTGTCATGTTGGATAGAGCAAACATCCAGACAAAAAAAATGGATCACTGATCGGAAGAGGCAGAGTTATAAATGTTAACCAAAGATAATAAAAAACTTTTTAGGAGTAAGAGTTATCTGAAACAGGACTGGGTTACCTCAGGAGGCATTTCATTTTGGCATACCAGGACATTCAAGCAGAGGTTGCACAGAAACATATTTATTTCATTTTGTTGGCCATTATCCTGTTAAAGTCCATCTTGGTTGTTCGTTCACAATTGCCCTGTTCCTCCAACAACGAGGAACAATACTTCCCAAACTCTCTGTTATGATAACTGTACCTTTGTCATCAACCAACACTATTAAGTAAAGGTATAGTGATTTCCCCAGAAAAGGGGTGGCTTTAAACATCCATATTCAAGAGAGAGAAAAACCCAAAAACATACACAGGCTGTGTTAACAGGCTGTCTAGAAGGTGATAAGGCTGGGAAAAGATGGCACCTCCTCAGAACCAATATAGTGTAAGATCAGAATGGGGATGGGAAATGGAGAATTACTTAATGCTCTTTCTTTTTTCCTTTTTTTTTTTTTTAAGATTTTATTTATTTATTTGACAGAGAGATCAAGTAGGCAGAGAGGCAGGCAGAGAGAGAGGAGGAAGCAGGCTCCCCGCCGAGCAGAGAACCCCATGTGGGCCTTGATAACAGGACTCTGAAATCATGACCTGAGCAGAAGGCAGAGGCTTAACCCACTGAGCCACCCAGGTGCCCAAGAATTACCTAATACTCTATAGGTGGATCCTGGCTTCCGGCCATAGAACCCATATTAAGCTGGGATGAGTCAGAATGAAAGGAGCTGGAGATAGGATACATGGCCTCCATCTTAAACTCATTAGAGTGTGCCAAAGCTTACTGTTTCCTTAGCAGTTTATTCTACAAAAAAAGTTTCTCTGTAAAATGAAACTATAACAAAAGAGAGATAAAGGGAGCTGATAGCATGTGTAAGGCCGGATCTTTCTAACATTGCTACCTTTCTAGTCCCTAGTAACCCACCTTTAGTGAAAATCCCCACTGATGCAGAGATCTAAATATAGACACAACTGCCACCACCACCAGACTACCACCACACCTATTAAGTGAATTAATGTCGTTAAATTGCTTTCAAGATACAGAATGTAGTATCTGTGCCTGTGATTTTTACTGATTCACAAAATCTGGCTCCATTTCTGCTGACTCACCTTCCAGTACACACTGCTTGCCTTGTTCTTCAATGTTTCAATAAATGCCTGCTTGGATGCATCAGTTTTGCTACTAAGAAAGTACAGAGAAGTGGAAATGTGTGTGAGAAGAGAAGGTTGGCAGTGTGGAGATAACTGAGGATCTAGTAAAAGTGTTTTTCCAATGCAAGTGTCCTAAAGGAGACAAAATCTGGGTACTGCTATGCATATGCTTGTGTTTTAAAGATGACAGTCTCCTGCAACTGCAGTTGTTTGTTTTTTTTTTAAGATTTTATTTATTTACTTGACAGAGAGAGAGAGATCACAACTAGGCAGAGAGGCAGGCATTGAGAGAGGAGGGAGCAGGCTCCCTGCTGAGCAGAGAGCCTGATGTGGGCCTTGATACCAGGACCCTGGGATCATGACCTGAGCTGAAGGCAGAGGCTTTAACCCACTGAGCCACCCAGGCACCCACAACTGCAGTTTTAAGAACTCCCACCCAACTCCTTCTATTCTACTTCCTTATTTTGCTAATAGATCTAGTAATACGCATCTCAGGGTGAAAGAGGAGGTAGATTCCTAACCTATGCAACAACCTAAGTAATAGCAAATTGCAAGCACATACATTCTTCAAGTTTCAAAAACTGAATTCAAATTTAACAGAGTACTACAGGGAACTATCTGCAAAAAGAGGAGACATGAATTTTTCCTTTGCATTGTATTCCTGCTTCTCCCATCTCTGGGACATTATCTTCCTCAGTAAAACCATATGTTCATTAATTTTCTATCGGCATACCAATGTCCACTTCCAAAGCTGAGTGAGCAAGCATACTTTGTATCTGGGATCTTTGCCTGCTTCCACCATTGTGGAACTTAATAAAGCAGTGATCTTAAGAGGTAAGCTCTGTGAACTTCTAGGTCGAAGTGCATCTATCTGGCATTACTCATGTCATCTGCCGTACACTCAGGCCTCTCCAAAGATAAGAATGCAGTCATGTCATCCCTGTGTAAAGGCCTTTGAAGTTGGAGGGAAGATATGTTTAGGCCATAGTGGGGAGAAGGGACTGGATTCAAGAACTAGCAGACCTCACAGGCCAAAAAATGGCCCACTGCCTGCTTTTAAAACTAAAGTTTTATTGGAACATGACCATGCTCATTCACTGATATACTGTCTATGGCTGCTTTTGTGCTGTAACTGCAGAGTTGAGTAGTTGGCAATAGACACTCTATGACTTGAAAAATCTAATATCTACTATCTGGTCCTTAACTGAAAAAAGTTTGCCAAAAAAGTTGCCATCTCTTATACTAAATGAAGATGGAACCAGTTTTATCATTACTTTGATAGCAAATCCTACCTAGATTATGCAAACAGTAAGTAGAAGTCAGTGCTAGGAATATGATTATTTCAAGAAATTGTACTGTAACTTTCTGATAGAGGACTACTGCAGTTTATGTCACTAACCTGTATACATAACCACATTATATAGAATAAGTCATAAGTATGCCTGATTTGGAAAATTCTAATGAAAAGGTAAAGATCACAATATAACCACACTGACAGATTAGTTTTAAACCAGAGCTCAATGTTATGCTTCAATATCTGAAGCTACTAAATTGCCACATTGAAGATCTTGGGTTTGAACTTGATCTCTTCCTTCTAGTTTCTTCAGAGAAACCTTTATTCAACAAACACTGAGTCAGACCCTGGGTTCACCATGGAATAAAAGAAAGGTTATGGGCACCTGAGTGGTTCAGTGGGTTAAGCCTCTGCCTTCAGCTCAGGTCATGATCTCAGGGTCCTGGGTTTGAGGCCCACATTGGGCTCTCTGCTCAGCAGGGAGCCTGCTTCCTCCTCTCTCTCTGCCTGCCTCTCTGCCTACTTGTCAAATAAATAAATAAATAATCTTAAAAAAAAAGAAAAAGAAAAAGTAAGGTTATATTTGAGCCTCACCACAAATAGAATATTTCAGGAAAGAGACTTTCCTATAAACCACAAGGGACGCTTGTACTAATTCTTATGGTTGAATAATTTTGCTTTCCCACCATTCCACTACAAAATTCACTGAGCAAACCCTGTGTTTAGAGTCTGCTTTTCCTAGAGTGGGTTATGAAATATATATCTCTAAGCAGGGTCTATGACAGATTCAGGGAAGTCTGAGATCTGGACAAAAAAGAATTATATCTGGGGTGCCTGGGTGGCTCAGTTGGTTAAGCCACTGCCTTCAGCTCAGGTCATGATCTTGGAGTCACGGGATCGAGTCCCATACCGGGTTCCCAGCTCCATGGGGAGTCTGCTCCTCCCTCTGACCTCTACCCTCTCATGCTCTCTCTCACTTTCTCTCTCAAATAAATAAATACAATCTTTAAAAAAATAATTATATCTTCATTTTTACCAAGCTCTGGCTAATTCACTATGTCCTTCAGTTATGAACATAAGCCACAACAGTAAGAGATTGTCAATAACAGAAATCTTAGATATTTTCAGATAACATCACACTTACTACAAATATCTTGAAACACTGTTTAAACATATGGTCATTTTTGAATTATTATGGTTATAAGATCCATCGATAGTAAACATTATTTATGATGTTAATAAAAAGCATATATAGTATTATATTACACATTTTATATTTATTTTTTAAGTAGGTTCAACACTGAGCATGGAGGAAAACCTGGGGCTTGAACTCACAACCCTGAGATCAAGAGTCAGATGCTCAAGTTACTGAGCCGCCCAGGTGTTCCTCCTATCACACATTTTAAAACCATTTTGACAACTTTATTTCAACATAGCTTCCTTTTTAGTTTTATGTATTTAATTCCAAAAGGGAATCCACAAGATTTCACCACCTGCCAAAGGGGCCCAAAGCACAAAAAAGATTAAGATTTCTACTCTAGGGCCAAAATATAAACAAAGATAATCACATCTAGGATAATCCCCTTTAAATTAAAAAAAAAGAAAAACCCACCTAAAAAACAAAACCAAAAAATCCTATTTTCTGTTAAGTGCCACACACCCATTTTGTTCTCTAGCATACAGCAAAGACCGTATGTCACTATTTTTTACCAGCCTTCACTTCAAAATTGGTTTGCAAATAGTTGGGAGTGTGATATAACAGCCTGGCAATCCCAGGGGTTCCCCTGGCTCATTGGCAGTCATTCTAGTACAAATATAGAGAGCTTCAAACTAATCTAACTTTTAACAAGAGAGTTATTAAATGAAAGGGAAAAAAGGACAAAACAAAAACCAAAAAAAGCCAGCTATCTATCTATCTACTCATCTGGTTTGCAAACAGTAAAAAACAAGCAATTCAATTATTTAAATTAATGAGGTAATGAGGTAACCAAACTTAACATAGTGCCCAATTTTTTTAGAGACTCACAAACAGTTCTTTTTTTTTTTCTTCTAGAGTGGAGCTCTGGCACGAACTGCAAAATAGAGCACATAAAAATGTATATTCCCTGAATTTACTGATTGAATTGTAGAAGAGGGAGTTTTCTAACAGTAGAAAGGCCAAAAGGTCTGACTTCATATCAGTTACGCACAAATCCATGAAAAGAAAAGCATAATTATTATTATTTTGTCATTACCCATTATTAATAACAATAGCAAATTATTATGTTTGCTTTTTCTGTAAGTATTTTTTTTTAATTTTATTTATTTATTTGACAGAGAGAAAGATCACAAGTAGGCAGAGAGAGAGGAGGAAACAGGCTCCCTGCTGAGCAGAGAGCCAGATGCGGGCCTTGATCCCAGGACTCTCTATAAGTATTTTTTAAATCAATTCTTATCAGCATTTGTAACATGGAAAAGTTATTCAGCTCCCTATGGGAATCATGAATGGGGTCAGATGGTTTGCAAACTTCATGAGACTGTATGCAAAATGTGGTGGGTATACCTATGTTTCTGATTATTAAAGACTGTTTAAGCAGAAAAACAATTACCTCTGCCATAGTTAGGAAAGCTAAAACAAGAGAAAGCAAAGAGTTTTCCCCTTAATCACAGTGAGTTAGAGTTAACATCAGATAAAGTAACCTGGGATTTCTGAATCTAAGGCTCTGACTAGATTATTCTCCCTAAAGGATCACATATCCAAAGAGAAGGTCCCCAAGAAAAATAAAACCTCACTTATTTATGGGAAGGGAAATCACAGGCTCAGAAAGAAATAATTTCATTCTTTATCAATCAGGCCATTACACTGGTTTTTGAAGGGAATTTACAAAGCAGGGTAGGTCAAAAAGAATTCTTTCATTCCACAAACACAAAGGACCCCAGAGGCGGTGCTGTAGTCCCCAAGCCTAAATGTCTTCTAAGTCAGTTATCCTGAAGCATATACAACTGACCCTTGAACAACACAAAGGTTAGGGGCACTGTCCCCTAACACATACACTTGAAAATCTGCTTATAACTTTGACTCCTTCAAAACAAGCCTACTGTTGACTAGAAGCCTTACCAATAACATTAACAGTTGATTAACATATTTTGCATATTATACATATTACTTACCATATTCTAACAAGGAATACAAGGAAGCTAGAGAAAAGAAAATGTTATTAAGATAATCATAACGGGGGGCGCCTGGGTGGCTCAGTTGGTTAAGCGACTGCCTTCGGCTCAGGTCACGATCCCGGAGACCTGGGAACGAGTCCTACATCAGGCTCCCTGCTTGGCAGAAAACCTGCTTCTCCCTCTCTCACTCCCCCTGCTTGTGTTCCCTCTCTGGCTGTGTTTCTCTCTGTCAAATAAATAAAAATCTTTTCTTAAAAAAAAGATAATCATAAGGAGGGCGGCTGGGTGGCTCAGTGGGTTAGGCCTCTGCCTTTGGTTCAGGTCATGATCTCAGGGTGCTGGGATGGAGGCCCACATCAGGCTCTGCTCAGCGGGGAGCCTGCTTCCTCCTCTCTCTCTGCCTGCCTCTCTGCCTACTTGTGATCTCTCTCCCTGTCAAATAAATAAATAAAATCTTAAAAAAAAATCTTTCTAAACTCACTTCCTCTATCACAAAGTATATTATGTGTAGGGAGTGAGGGTGCCTATTACATTATCAGATTATTGCAGTGTCAGGTTAAAATTACCTCAAACTTCTTCTATTAAATATTGTTTTAAAGAGCACTGGGTGTACAATCAATAGCACTTTCTACAAAAGTTTGTAGAGAGGAGGTAGTAAAACTCACTTAAGTTCATTTCATCTGCATTGCTAACAGTTCCCTGGAATGGGGATCAGTAGAGGATAAAACCACCAGCTAAAAACATCATCTGAATTACTCACAGCATGGTATTACTCTCAGTTTGCCAGTCTTGGTCTCTAGTACATAAATCACTGAGCTGGATAGCTAAATATACCAAAGCCTTTCCCATATGGAATTCTAGTCACCACTGTTGACTTTCCTAGCATCATCTTTTCTTCCCCATGATGGCACAATCTGCTTACCACTCATTATTGCACCAATCCCATTCTCAACTAGTATCTAATTTCTTTTTACCAGCAATTCTCGGTACTTACAGAATCACTAAATATCAAGATTGAAAAGGGATCTAAAGGCCGTATCTCCCTATCCTCACTTTATTCTTGGCAGAATGTTTTCTGTCTCTATCTTCAGTTCCCTTCCTAAGCCTTGTTCCTACCCTCCTCAAAGCTTCCCCTTTCTCGATGTCTGTTCTTAGCAGTTTTTCCTATCACAAACCCCCATATCCTCACTGCTTGTATAAATATCACTGTCCCTATTCCAATATGTAAGTTCTGGTTCTCCTAACTGAGATCTTAAGTTTCAGTCTTCATTTATAACCAGTTACCTCAATTATATTTGGGAAGCCTTCTCCAATTAAGTCAATCTGATGGAGACTGTCCCCCCAGCCATAGAGCCAGTCTTTGTACTTCTAAACAGTCCCCTAGACAAAGAATCATGGCATTTTAGACCGGATAGAAAGGACGGAAATAATCTGGGCTTCAACATTTTTACCACATTTCACACATTTTAGGATATACGAAATCCATTTTACACCATCATCTCATACATACATAACCGAAACAAGTTTCATGAAACAATACTTACTATGTGAACACACTGAAAATTTCTACTCCCTTAAAAAAGAAATTTCAGGTGCTATCCACTAAATGGATTTCATAACCTAATAATAGGATGGAACCCCTAGTCTAGTAAACATTAATCTAGTCCAAACTTCCCATTCACTGATGAAAACACTGGAGCTGATAGGGTGCCTGCGAGGCTCAGTGGTTAAGCGTCTGCCTTTGGTTCGGGTCAGGATCCCAGGGTCCTAGGGTCGTTCCCTGCTCTGCGGGAAGCCTGCTTCTCCCTCTCCCACTCCCCTGGATTGTGTTCCCTCTCTCGCTATGTCTTTATAAAGTAAATAAATAAAATCTTTTAAAAAAAAAGAAAGAAAGAAAGAAAAAACTGGAGCTGGGTGTTGAGGTTAAGTTTTGCAGCCACGAGACGTTTGTCCGTCTAAGTCCCGTCCAGCCCCGTGTTCTTTACACTGAAGACCTTCCCTGCCCAGTCCTGACCGCTCAGCCACACCCCGTGCCCAAACACAACTCTGCAGTGCCGTGTCCAGTCACTGAGCCCACGCGGCTGTCCAAGTCAGCCCCTCACAGTTACTGCTCCTGGGTCAAAGATGCCCCGGGCCGCTGCTTCGTGTTCCCTTGGATCAGATTCCCCGCACAGTCACCGTCCCTCGAGCCGGAGTCTCCTCCGAGGCACTGCCTCATACTTTCCCGGTCAGAGTCTTCTCGCAGCCCCTGCCTCGTGCTCTCCGAGGTCAGAGTCCCTTCGTATTCACCGCTCCTGGGTCGCACGCTCCTAGCAAGCAGCTACATCTCGGTCACAGCCCCTCACTGTCACTGCCCCTGGGTCACAGCAGCCTCGTAACTCCTCCCCACAGTCCCCCTCGCTATCACTGACCCAGGCTTCAGTCAATCTCCTCCCAGTCCTAGCTACACAGTGTGTCCTCTCAGAGAGCCGCAAGGAGATGCACAACGGGATCCTCACCTGCAGCTCACGCTCTCCCGGCCCCAGTCCCGTCAGCTTTCTCCCAGGCGCCGCGTCACCGACAGGGGAAGTTGAAGAGGTTGCGGGGAGACGCCCGGGAAAGGCAGCTGACGGAACAGCCGACCGGAAGTCCCGCCTACTGGCCGCCCTCTTGTCAATTCGACTACGACATTTCCCAGAAAACCTTGACCCCTGACACAGTAGTTCCGCGTCTACCGAGGCCCTAGGGATGGCGTGGCTGAACTGAGAACACCAGACTGAAGAGATGAGATGGCTAAGGGCCAGTCGCCATGCGGAACTGGAGTTTGGGGTGAAGACGCCTCCTCGTGAGAAGCTACGGCCGTGAACTGTCGCGCGTTCTCGGTGGTAGTCGGTCAAGATGCTTTAAGCCAGTGGCTCCCCAGCTGCGGGCAAGGTTCTCCTCCACCCCCCGCCCCCGCCCAGGGAGGACCAGTCCTCTCCGGCCTTTCCGCCCCGTCCCCGTCGGCTGGCGCAGGGCAGGTGGCCGTGACGCCTTACGCCGGAGACCCCCTCGGCCCGCGGCTGCTTCAACCACAGCGCCTGCTTTGCCCTACTTGGTCACATAGGGAGAATTCCTGTCCGTCAGCCCAGCGGTGACCAGTAGCTGGTCCCAAACCCTCGATTCCGTTATTGCTGACCAAGGTTGGCTCGTCGAAAAATGATCAATAGGAATCAGCCGAGGGCTGGTTGAGCAAGAGCGGATTCGAGGGAGGTCAGCTGGTAGGAAATCACATGGAGCAGGGTATCTGGTAAAGAGAAAAGTTTTCCTTTGCTAGAATGAACCTTTGGAGGGGATCCCTGTTGACTCCACAGAGCAAGGCAAGCTTGTTAGGGGAGAAGAATGTAAAAGAACTTTAAATGTATTTATGATTGGTTTTTTTGTCTACGTGCTTAACTTGAAAGTGGCTGAGCAGAAAAGTGGGTGGATACGCTTAGGGCTGTGCCGAACAGCCCCCAGGGCGAAACAGGATTTAAATTGTAACCCTTGGGGCGCCTGGGTGGCTTAGTCATTAAGCGTTTGCCTTGGCTGAGGTCCTGATCCCGGGATCCAGCCCAGCATCGGGCTCCCTGCTCCGCGGGAAGCCTGCTTCTCCCTCTCTCACCCCACCCCCCACCGCTTGTGTTCCCTCTCTCGCTGTGTTTCTGTCAAATAAATAAATAAAATCCTTTAAAATAAATAAATAAATTGTAACCGTTTCTCATTTCAAATAGTTACTTGAACGTGGCCTGGAAACTAAAGTGCTCCAAATAAGGGCTGCTAGCTGGAGAAGACGCCAGGGACTACAAGGGGAGCATCACTACAAAGAGAATGAGAGCTTGGATAGTAACCAGAATAATTTCCGAGTTTTAAAGGAGGGCTGATTTCATACACAACTTCCACGGTGTCCCTGATAGTACAGCAGAACCCTGGAGAAAATGAATGTGCGTTTAACCTAATAAGCTGTGTAAGGTGTAGGATGGCAACAGAAACAATGGATAAGAGATAAAGACAACAATTCAAAATGTACAAAAAAAACTTTTATGCACAAATTCATTTCAGTGTTATTTATAATAGTGAAAAATTATAAACAGTCCCTTAATAAGGAAATGGCAACAATAACCAATCGTATTAACCTAGTGGAGTGAGTGCAGCTATTAAATTCTGCTTATGAAAATTATAATGGAAATAAAATGACAAACACTAAACATGACATTATGAGAAGTTAAAAATCAGGGTACAGAATTGTGTATATGATTTTTTAAAACACTGAAAATTAAAAAACACTAGTAGAAAACATACCCAAATATTTACAACAGGTTATGTTTGAACAACTGAAATACGAATTTCCCCCACTTTTCAAAACAATAAGAACATACCACAACAAAATCAAAACACTAAAATATAAGGCCTACAACTGAATAGACTCAGTTGCCAAAATGCCAAATTATCTTTATTTTGTTGAGATATTTAACAATATAAAAGTTTATGTTTCTTCATGGTCACATTTTTACCCAACTTTTCAAAGATTCAATAGTAGAAACAGCCGAATGCCGCTACAACACAGAATAAACTGTCCTAAAAAGAAAACAAAACAAAACATACACAAATCCAGAATGTTAGTAATAATAAAGGGCTAAGAGGGCAGCAAAAGCAATTGAAATAAACGTCATCTCAGATCTCTGCCACTTTTCAATCACGAAGGTTTTTTTCCTTCAATATACAAAGGGTTTCCAGAATATAGCTATAAAGTTGTTTGCTTCAGGGTAACTGGGAAATTGATTGCTCAAAGGGTAGGATGGGTAAAGAGTTAGATTTTCTGAAGGTAGAAGTAAAATGCAAACTAATGAACTTTATGTAACTCATTCATAAAATGAACAGTCCCTCTTTTCCTGATTTATCACAGAAATAACAATTATGAAATGTTTTGAGTTTCTTGGAGTAAATGCATATAGTAACAATAGTATAATATCACATAAAAATAACAGCATCTTGGGGTGGCTCAGTCAGTTAAGCATGGACTCTTGATTTTGATTCAGTCATGATCCCAAGATCCAAGAGATCAAGCCCCACCTTGGGCTCTGTGCTCCACAGACAGTCTACTCAAGATTCTCTCTCTTCCTCCTCTTCTGCCCCTCCCCCTGCACGTTCTCATTCTCTCTCAGAAAAATAAATCTTAAAACATAACAGCACCTTGTCATAAACTCTGGGTAAGGGCAAATGGTCTCTGGATGTTTGTTCTTAATTGACAAAATTCATTTATCTATCTTTTAACTCAGAATCACAAAATGTTTTCCAGATCCCAATTAAATATGTTAAAACACTTTTTAGGTTATTATTATAGGAGTTCCACCTGCCTCAATGACTGCTGAGATGAAGAAATCTCACTTCTAGCCTGGTACCACTGGGAGAAACCAATCTAAACTCAAGTGCCTGATTACTAACCAAAGCAAAATTCTTTGGTTAAGCTCAGGTCCCTGCATCCTTGGGTGGGAGAACCATGAGCTGTGTTCTACAACAGTGTTTATCTATGGTAAGAAACTTGTTTTTGTGTTTGTTTTACTGGCCAGGCCCTTATGGACTGGTAATTTTGTAAAATACAATAAAAATTAATAAGCAGAAAAATGAGATGAAAAAAGAAACATACAAAATATAGCCTAAACTTTTTACTATTAATCAATATAAAATTACTTTGTCAAAATCCTGTAAGAGTTTCTAAACTCTTACACTCTATTTATGTACTTCTCTCATGAAGGATCTGTAAACCCACAGCTCAAGGACTGGCACTAGACTGTGGATCCCACTTTGGCTGTTCTACAGTACCACCCAGAGTTCTCCATGCCTGTGTTATTCAAAATTTTATCCCTCGCACTTCCAGGGGAGGCTGGTACCTAATGGGATCTTAGATTATTTGCTGAATGATTAAATTGCATTGTATAAGGACTCAATAACTCCAAAAAGCAGAAAAAAACATTACCTTAGCTTGATCCTTCCCCTAGAGAGCTGATAAGTGGGATTTACATAGTACTTCCTACTATTCAGCCCTTGATCCCTAAGGCAGTTGAACATAAAATGAAACTTTGATAGGACCACAGAATTTTAGAGCTAAAAGGTATCTTAAGATGACATCAACACAAGCAGCTTCCAGACCTAGCAGTAAGCATAATTGTGTGGGTAACTTTTTTAAAAAATTCAGATTCACTGATTTAACACCAGATTTAATCTACTTGAGTAGGGTCTTGGCATCTGTATTTTAAACAAATCCCCCAAATTATTTTTAGGGAAACACAACCATTCTTTGGGAAAATCTAGTACAGCTACAGCTTCCTAATGTTACTGATACAATTAGAGAAAAGTCCAATGACACCTGAAGTCATTCAATTAGAAAGTTACAGAGCTGGAAATGGAATCCCTCTCCTAATTCACTCAACCAAGTTTCTGTTCTATTCTACTATTCTTTAATTCTGAGTCTACTAATTCACAACCTAGGAGCATTTGGATAGAAAAGGGATCATTTCTGGAAGCAAGTATAAAAACATATGATTAAAATATATAAAACATTCAGTCAATAATGTACCAATGCTTAAATGAAATCTCTTTTTAAAATTTTCTCTTTATTTTTGCTTAGTTTTGAGAAATAGCTTTAAGATAAAATAATTTTATTACTGAATGAAAATTACCTTTGCTCATTAATCCCTGCCACCCCAAATTATTTTCTATTTTTAAAAAAGGTTTTATTTATTGGAAAGAGAGCATGAGTTGGGGGCACAGGTGGAGGGAGAGAGAGAAGCAGACTCCTAGCTATGCAGGAAGCCTGATGCAGGATTTGATCCCAGGATCCTGAGATGATGCCCAGAGCCTAAGGCAGATGCTTGACCGACCGAGCAACCCAAACAACCCTCTGCCAACCCAATTTCTTTATACTTAGCCAAGTACTACATGTCTGTTAGCACTAAATAAACAATATGATATTCTCAAAATCAAACTTGTGAAGTTATATCATCTGCACACCTACAAGTCTCCTTGCCTATTGGCAGCACGTTAAACTTCTTCTGCTTTAGTAACACAGTAAAGGAACAGTAAAATCATTTCATCCAGAAGAAGTCAAAGACAGACATCTAAAACTAAAGTGTCCTCATATCTTAATAATATTAATTTGACTTGGAATGTCCACATGGCCTTGGAAAGGAAAAAAAAAAGGCTTTCAAGTACTTACATTCATGAAAACATCATGAGTGTAGTTGTCAGTGTCAGCATCCCAGAAACAGCGAGCAGCCATGCTGAAAAGTCAAAGAATGAAGAATTATAATGTAAGAAGGATATGAACTGTATCTATTTGCCATGAGCCTAAGTTTTCCTCAATACATTTTTTAATTTAAATGCAATTAGCCAACATATAATACATCATTAGTTTCTGATGCAGTGTTCAGTAATTCATTGGTTGCATACAACACCCAGCACCCATCAGATCACGTGCCTTCTTTAAAGCCCATCACCCAGTTACCCCTTCTTCCCCGCTCCCCTCCCTTTTGCAACCCTCAGTTTGTTTCCCAGAGTCAAGATTCTCTCATGGTTTGTCTCCCTCTCTGATTTCTTCTCTTCCAGTTTTCCCTCCCTTCCCTCATGGTCCTCTGAGGTATTTCCTTGATTCATTCTTAAGGATCAGTGCTTCCAAATCTTTTCACAGGCTGGCATACAGAAAATCCTATTCATACAGCAGAATATGCTGAGTAAATCCTATTCTAACTAGAAGGGACTGGAATCACAGATGTCACTGGAGGTGACAGCCCAGGGACTCTAACCCCAGACTCTGACCAGCTACCTGCCAGCTTAAGGGGTTAATACCTTGAGTCTTTGGTATTTTAGGCTGGAAGCTGTTATAGATTACTTCAGCCAAGATATTTTTGCGTAACTTTTAGAGGGAATAATACCTAAGACTTATGACTGAAATCTTACACATAATATAAAAAAGTAGGTCTGAAAAGGACCCAACAGATTACTTCATCCACTGTGACCATTTTGTAGAGTTCTAGAAAAGAAAGGGACAAACTCTGAACTAGAACTCAATTTTCTAACTAGTTCTAAACTCAGTATTCTCTCTACAGAGTTGCTACACTACCTCTGAATTCTCAAATTAGCCATTCTCTCCCCAAATCTTGAGTAAAAAAGAGTGTTGGGCAAAAAAAAAGCCAGATAAAAAATGGAAACAATTTTATGGGGCGCCTGGCTGGCTCAGTCAGTGGAGTATGCGACTCTTGATCTTGGGGTTGTGGGTTCAAAACCTCTGTTCAGTGTAGAGATTACTTAAAAATAAGACTTTTTAAATAAACAAATAATGGAAACAACTTAAATGCACAATAGTAAATGGTAGAGGAAATCATGGCACTTCGTGGCAATGAAATTCCATGCAACTATTAAAGAGATATTTTACAAAACACTTATAAAACTGTTTAAAAACTTTAGGGGTGCCTGGGTGGCTCAGTCGTTGAGCATCTGCCTTCGGTTCAGGTCATGATCCCAGAATCCCAGGCTCAAGCCCCACATCAGGCTCCCTGCATGGCAGGAAGCCTGCTTCTCTCTCTCACTCCCCCTGCTTGTGTTCCTTCTCTAGCTATGTTTCTGGCAAATAAATAAAAATCTTTTTAAAAAAGAAAAAAAGCTTTACAAAAAATGAAAATATGTTCACAGTACGTTAAGTGAAAAAAGTAATTACAAATGCCTTACATTTTTATTAATGTATGAGTCATCATTAACATTTATTGAGCACTTTGTACCAGCCACGTGTCTAAGTGCTTTACATGTATTAACTCACTTAACCCTATGAAGTAGGTACTATTTTTTTTAAGATTTCATCTATTTATTTTAGAGGGATAAAGAGAGTTGGGATAGGAGCAGAGGGAGAGAGACAAGCAGAATCAGAGCTAAGTGCAGAGCCCTACATGGGGCTGGATCCCAGGACCCTGAGATCATGACCTGAGCAGAAATCAAGAGTTGGTCACTTAACCAACTGAGCCACCCAGGTGCTCCTGTGAGGTAGGTACTATTATTATACCCATTTAATAAATATGGAAGCTAAGTATCAGAGAAATTAAGTAAACTTGCCAAGGTCAAACAAATAGTAACAATGCTTGGCTTTGAACCTAAGCAGTTCAGCTTCAGGTTATAGAGAAAGATACAAATATATCATAATGATATTGGTTCTTTTTTTTTTTAAAAAACTAGACTTCATGCCCAGCATGGAGCCCAACATAGGGCTTGAACTCACAACCCTGAGATTAAGACCTGAGCTATCAAGAGTTGGATACGCCTAATTGACTAAGCCACCGAGGTGCCCCCAAGTTCATTTCTGAAAGTGTTTTTTTGGGGCGCCTGGGTGGCTCAGCTGATTAAGCGACTGCCTTCAGCTCAGGTCATGATCCTGGAGACCTGGGGTCGAGCCCCACATCGGGCTTTCTGCTCAGCGGGAGGCCTGTTTCTCCCTCTCTCAGTCCCTCTGCTTGTGTTCCCTCTCTGTGTTTCTCTCTGTCAAATAAATAAATAAAATCTTTTTTTAAAAAAAGTTTTTTTTTAAGTTTTGCATAGATGAACTCTCCCATCCTAATATTTCAGACATTATTAAGTCCAAAAAGTTCCACCTATCTCCAAACTACAACAGTAGCAATGTGAAATAAACCTTCTTGTCACCAACAAGTATTTATTGAGCAATTACTGTATGTCCAAAAAGAATAAAATCTGTCTCAATCCTCAATCCCAAATTTAATTAGATGAAAAAATTAACACATAAAAAGAATAAGGTATACTTGATGCTAATTTATAGGTTATCAGGATTCAAAAGAATTTTAAAGCCTGTCTAGTCCAAGTCCAAGTCATGTAACATTTGAACTAAATTTGTAGAAGTGCTACAGAAGTTAGAGAATTTAGACCTGAGAATAGGCCAAAAAACAGTTCACGAAGGAAGTGGTATTTAAGCTGAGTAGAACCAAGTGAAGGCAAGAATATAAAAATTTCACGGCATTGTGGTCAGAGAATATGCAGGGAATAATTTCAATCTTCTGGTATCGGTTGAGCCCTGATTTGTGACCTAGTATGTGGGCTATTCTGGAGAAAGTTCCATGTGCTCTTGAGAAGAATGAGTATTCTGCTGTTTTAGGGTGAAATGTTCTGAATATATCTATGAGATCCAGCTGGTCCAATGTGTCATTCAAGGCTCTTGATTCTTTGCTGATTTTCTGTTTAGATGATCTGTCCATTGCTGAGAGTGGTATGTTAAGATCCCCTACGATTAGTGTATTTGCATCAATATGATTCTTTATTTTGTTTAACAGTTGGCTTATGTAGTTGGCTGTTCCCATGTTAGGGGCATAAATATTTACAATTGTTAGATCTTCTTGATGTATAGACCCTTTAAGAATGATGTAGTGTCCTTCTGTGTCTTTGACTACAGTCTTTAGACTAAAATCCAATTTGTCTGATATGAGAATCGCTACCCCGGCTTTCTTTTGGGGTCCATTGGCATGAAAGATGGTCTTCCATCCCCTCACTTTC
>PITA01006177.1:0-102661 GCA_004023965.1 Spilogale gracilis
ATCGGCCACAGCAACTTCTTTCAAGACATGTCTCCAAAGGCAAAGGAGACAAAAGCGAAAATGAACTTCTGGGACTTCATCAAAATAAAAAGCTTCTGTACAGCAAAGGAAACAATCAACAAAACAAAGAGGCAACCCACAGAATGGGAGAAGATATTTGCAAATGACACTACAGACAAAGGGCTGGTATCCAAGATCTGTAAAGAACTTCTCAAACTCAACACCCAAAAAGAAGATGAACACATCAAAAAATGGGCAAGAGACATGAAGAGGCACTTCTCCGTAGAAGATATACAAATGGCCAACAGACACATGAAAAAATGTTCAGCGTCACTAGCTATCAGGGAAATTCAAATCGAAGGTATGGAGTCTTAAGAAAGATAGACAAAGGGGCGCCTGGGTGGCTCAGAGGGTTAAAGCCTCTGCTTTCCGCTCAGGTCATGATCTCAGGGTCCTGGGATCAAGGCCCACATCGGGCTCTCTGCTCAGTGGGGAGCCTGCTTCCTCCTCTCTCTGCCTGCCTCTCTGCCTACCTGTGATCTCTCTCTTTGTGTCAAATAAATAAATAAATAAATAAATAAAAGATTGACAAAGATAAGAAAGGAAGCAGGAGTGAAGGGGTTATGGTTTAAAAAAATCATCTTTCAGTGAAGTCTATCCTAAATAATGGCTCAGTTGCAGTCATTTCCTCTTCTGGTTCTCTGGCTATTAGGATGGAGGCTTCATGAGGGAAAGGACTTGTGTGTTTTGTTTGCTTCTCTCCCCAACAGCAGGAACACTGACAGAAAGATACTGTAGGCTCTCAGTAATTATTAAACTCCTGAAAATGAATAAATGACACAGTTTTCCTCTAATTTAGGAGTAGAATCTTTTTTTAGGATCTATTTATTTATTTTACAGGGGTGGGAGGTGTGGAGAGGCAGAGGAAGCAGGAGAGAGACTATTAAACAGACTCTATGCTGAATGCAGAGCCCAATGCGAGGCTCAATATGACGACCCTGAGATCAAGACCTGAGCCAAAACCAAGAGTCAGATGCTTACAGTACACCACGCGGGCATCCCTGATGAAGAAATACTTCAGGTGAAAAAGAGGAAATTTGGATGCACTCCCCAGAGGAAAGCAGAATAGTAGAAGGCATCTTCACAGAATGTGAAGAACAGGTTGAGATTTGCCTCTTTATCCCTCTAAATGCTAGGCAGAGCTAGCATAGCTAGTAGGCTAGCAGAGCTAGCCTACTAGAATCACACACAACAAAGTCCATTCATTCTTTTACTGCATACAATGTGGATAAGCGGAGAGGCTCAGCTAGAGAGCCAGATCAGGGCCCAAAGTCTCACCTTCGGGGGAAAGAAAACAACAAAAGTGACCCAGGGAGAAAAGGGGAATCTTTAGGAGTCAACACCTCACTGGGCTAAAAGTGAGTATATGATGACGCTCACGACTTATGAATGGGTGGAGAGATGAAATCACAACTCTTCCCTTAAGTAAGAATAAGCCTGGGAGTGGGGGGCACAGTGAGTGTGTAATAGGGGTACCAAAAGGTCCTAGGAGGGAATTCAGAGGCTAAGAAGTTGACTAAAGGCTGACTGCCACTAACCTGATTGATCTCCTTCAATGTTCCATACAGCCTAGGACACCTGGGTGACTCTTTCAGTTAAGCATCTGCCTTCAGTTCAGGACATGATCAATGGGTCCTGGGATCGAGCCCTTTCATCAGCCTCTCTGCTCAGTGGGGGATTTACTCCTCCCTCTCCCTCTGCCACTCTGCTGCGCTCATGCTCTCACTCTCTTGCACACTCTCTCTGCCAAATAAATAACTACAATCTTTAAGAAAAAAGAGAGAGAGAAATTAAAGAATCAATCCCATCTACAATTGCACTAAAAACTGTAAGATACCTGGGAATACACCTAACCAAAGACATGAAAGGCCTGTACTCTGAGAACTATAAAACACTGATGAAAGAAACTGGCGATGACACAAAGGACATTGGAAGAACAAATACTGTTAAAAATGCATATACTACCCAAAGCAATATACAGATTTAATGCAATCTCTATCAAAATATCAATAGCGTTGGGGTGCCTCGGTTGTTCAATCATCAAGTGGCTGCCTTGGGCTCAGGTTATGATCCCAGAGTCTGAGGATTGAGCTCCACATCGGGATTCCTGCTCGGCGGGAAGCCTGCTTCTCCCTCTCTCACTCCCCCTGCTTGTGTTCCCTCTCTGGCTGTGTTTCTCTCTGACAAATAAATAAATAAAATCTTTTTTAAAAATATCAACAGCATTTTTCACAGAGCTGTACAAACAACCGTGAAATTTGTATGGAACCACAAAAGATCCCAAGTAGCCAAAACAACCTTGAAAAAGAAAAGCAAAGCTGGAGGCATCACAATTCCAGACTTCAACTTATATTACAAAGCTCTGGTGATTAAAACAGGGCGGTGCTGGCACAAAACAGACACATAGATGAATGGAACAGAACAGAAAACCCAGAAATGAACCTACAATTAATCTTGGACAAAGCAGGAAAGAATATCTGATGGGAAAAAGACAGTGTCTTCAACATACAATAGTGTTGGGAAAACTGAAACAACATGCAAAAGAATGGAAGTGGACCACTTTCTTACACCACACACAAAATAAATTCAAAATGGATTAGAGCCCTAAATGTCAATTGCAGGGTCATAGGGTAGCTCTGTTTTTAATTTTTTAAGGAATATCCACACTGTTTTCCAAAGCGGCTGCACCAGCTTGCATTCCCACCAACAGTGTGAGAGGGTTCCCCTTTCTCCGCAGCCTCTCCAACACTTGTTCCTGTCTTGTTAATTTTGGCCATTCTGACTGGTGTAAGGTGGTATCTCAGTGTGGTTTTGATTTGAATTTCCCTGGTAGCTAGTAAGGACGAACATTTTTTCATGTGTCTGTTAGCTGTTTGTATATCTTCTGTGGAGAAGTGCCTCTTCATGTCTCTTGCCCATTTTTTTATGTGGTGATCTTTATTTTGGTTGTTGAGTTTGAGTAATTCTTTATAGATCTTGGATACCAGCCCTTTGTCTGTAGTGTCATTTGCAAATATCTTCTCCCATTCTGTGGGTTGCCTCTTTGTTTTGTTGACCGTTTCCTTTGCTGTGCAGAAGCTTTTTATTTTGATGGAGTCCCAAAAGTTCATTTTCGCTTTTACCCCAAAGATACAGATGTAGTGAAAAGAAGGACCATATGTATCCCAATGGTCATTTCAGCAATGGCCACAGTCACCAAACTGTGGAAAGAGCCAAGGTGCCCTTCAACAGGTGAATGGATAAAGAAGATGTGGTCCATATATACAATGGAATACTATGCCCCCATCAGAAAGGATGAATATCCAACTTTTGTAGCAACATGGACTGGATTGGAAAAGATTATGCTGAGTGAAATAAGCCAAGTAGAGAAAGTCAAGTATCACATGGTTTCACTTACTTGTGGAGCATAAGGGGTAATATAGAGGACAGTGGGAGAAGGAAAGGAAATGGGAAGTGGGGTAAATTGGGGAGGGAGACGAAACATAAGAGACTTTGGCCTCAGAAACAAACTGAGGGTCTTGGAGGGGAAAGGTGAGAGATGGGCGAGCCTGGTGGTGGGTATTGAAGTCATGTACTGCATGGAGCACTATGTGTGGGGCATAAACAATGAATCTTGGAACATTGAAAAAGAAATAATTTAAAAAAAAATCTAAGTTTGACACACAAAAAAAAATAAAAATAAAAATAAATAAAGCCCTAAATATAAGGCCTGAAACCATAAAATTCCTAGAGTAGAACATAGGCAGTAATCTCTTTAACAACAGCCAAAACACTGCTTTCTATATGTCTTCCCAGGCAAAGGACACATGCACGTGCGCACGCGCGCACACACACACACACACACACACACACACACAAACCTATCAGACCTACATCAAAATAAAATTCTTCTGCACAGCGAAGGAAACAATCAACAAAAGTAAAAGGCAACCTACAGAATGAGAGACGATATTTACAAGTGACTTATCTGATAGACTTAGGATTCAAAGCATAGAAGAATGCATCAAACTCAACAACCAAAAGACAAATAATTCAATTTTAAAAACGGGCAGAAGAGATTAATAGATATTTTTACAAAGAAGACAGAGGTCAACAGACACATGAAAAGATGCTCAACATCACTGATAACCAGGGAAATACAAATCAAAACGACAAGCCATCACCTCACAGCTGTCAGAATATCAACAACACAAGCAGTAAGTTATTTTGGCGAGGATGTGGAGAAAGGGGAACCATCTTACACTGTTGGTGGGAACGCAAACTGGTGCAGCCACCACGCAAAACAGTATGGAGGTTTCCACTAACAATTGGACTACTAGGTATTTACCCAAAGAACACACACACACACACACACACACACACACACACATATACAAACAGTAATTCAAGGGGATACACATACCCCAATGTTTATAGCAGCATTATCTACAATAGTCAAATTATGGAAACAGCCCAGTTCCATCAACTGATGAAAAGATTTTTAAAAATGTGGTGTACACACACGGGGGGGGGGGGGGAATATTACTCAGCCATAAAAAATGCAATCTTTCCATTTGTACTAATATGGATGGAGCAGAGAGTATAATGCTAAGTAAAATAAGTCAGTCAGAGAAAGACAAATACCATATGATTTCACTCATTTGTGGAATTTAAGAAACAAAACCAATGAGCAAAGGGTAAAAAAGAGAGAAAGAGAGAGACAAAGCACAAAACAGACTCTTAACAACAGAGAGCAGACTGATGGTTACCGGAGGGGAAACAGGTGGGTCAATGGGGGACGGGGACTATGGGGCACACTCGTGATGTGCACCGCCTATTGTATGCAAGTGCTGAATCACTATTCCACACACCTGGAACTAATATTACACTGTATGTTAACTAACTGGAATTTAAATAAAAACTTAAAGCCAATTAATTAATTAAAGTTAAGCTCAGGGAGACGTGCTGCCGCTGGCCTTGACAACACAGCCTGCATGAGCCCTACAGCCACAGGATCTGCACTCTGCAACAAACTGAACGGGTTTAGAAGAGGACTCTGAGCCCCAAGTGAGGGCTGCAGACCCACACACACCTTGACTGTAGGCTTTTAAGACCTGAGCACATGATCCAGCCTTACCTGGACTCTTCACCCACAGAAACTGAGATGATAACCCTGTGTTATTTCAAGTCACATTTGTGTTGATTTACTGTGTGGCAATGGAGAATTAATACAAGGCTGGAGTGATGACTACACTGGGTCTGGAGAGGAAGGGCAGAGCATAAGGGCACAGCACTGGAGTCAACCAAGGAGGGGACAAAAAAAGAGCAGAGCTGTAAGGAATCTAAAGGTACTAAAGTATAAGAAAAAGGTGTGGTGTCTGGAGGCCAACGGAGAAGCATGTCAGAAGGAACACTGTTGAACATGTGTCAAATAGCCAAGTGAGGTCAAGAAGGAGGACACTGAGAAGCTTGGACTAGCCTTCAAAGGCAGTATGTGTCGGAAGGGTGACTGGAGTGGGTATCATAACACAAAAGATTAAGAACCGTGGGTAGAAAGCAGAAAACTAAAATACAAATAATACATTAAATTTGGCAGTAAAAGGTGGAAAGAGATAGAACAATAGCTGGAATGTGAGCCAGATTACCAAAAATGGTGTCAAGTGAAGACTGTGCACGAGGTCACCTTTTCCAGGGTATAGAGACTCTAAGAGAAAATTAATGAAGACGCAAAACCCTTAGAGCTAAAGGAATGAATCTCTCTTAGTGGCATTTCAGGCATTTCCCCCAAGTTCATGGGAGAAGGATTTTATAATTGAGTCACTTTCCTAAAACCTTTAAGTCGCAGAGCTATATAAAACAACCCTGCATACAACAACAACTGATCAACCAAGCTCTGACATGAGAACAAAAGTTAATTCGCACACTCTGCCTACATCTGATCCATCTCACTGACTAAAATCCATGACTGAAAAGGTAGTTCAGACGATGATTTTTTTGACTGGCCCTGTCGCGTGGCACTGCTCTCCCAAGCTTCTGTGGACCGGTTCCCAGAATAACAGACTCGCCGCATGCCGCACCTGATAAAGTTCTTTAGTGGTGACTCTTCTTAAAGCGTCTTCGTGGGAGTTCAAGGGAAAGTCACAAGGCCCAGCATGAATTAGGACAAGAAATCACGTCAGTGACCAAATGATTCAGCAGGTAAAATATGTGTTATGTCATTGCACTTCAAGCAAAAATTCATGCAATGAATACAGGTACACAGTGCCAAGGCCTGCCATGTTAGTTAACAAAACCAACTTGGTGATTAAAAAAAAAAAAAAAACTCTGGGGCGCCTGGGTGGCTCAGTTGGTTGGGCGACTGCCTTCGGCTCAAGTCATGATCTCAGAGACCCGGGATCGAGCCCCACATCGGGCTCCCTGCTCGGCGGGAAGCCTGCTTCTCCCTCTCTCGCTCCCCCTGCTTGTGTTCCCTCTCTGGCTGTGTTTCTGTCAAATAAATAAAATCTTTAAAAAGAAAAAAAACTCTAAGGACACCAAGAGAAAAAAAACACATTCAATTTTACATACTAATTCTGTTTTACTTGAAAACTTTAATCTTGCATTTACATTTCATTGCTTCATTCAGCAAATATTTCTTGAGTGACTATGTTGTAGGCAGCGGGCTCGTACTGGAAACACAGTGCTGAGAGGGACGAGTTCTCTGCCTTCATGGATCACAGGATCTAGTGAAGGACGCATCAAACACGGGAAGCCTCATGACAACGGCAAGCAATCTGACCGGAAGCAGGCCTCGGGGATGGGTCTCAAAGTTGACTTTGGGTGATAAGCACATTCTTTTCATACTTCCCTGCCCCCTCCTGCCACCAACACAAAAAATGCTTTTGGCACATCCAACTGCCTTGTTATAGCCATCTTCACGAATGTGAGAGTCACTTCCCGGGAACAGAAACAATGAGAATATTCTACCACCTATAGGAACACAATCTCATCTCTGTTCTTACTAACATCTCACCAGAGAGCAAAATCAAGGAAACTGATGCCAGAGCTTTGCTAACTGACCTCACAGTCAGAACTCATCAACAACAGGCCTTGTGGCGCAGGCTTAACGGTTTTTAAGGTCTCAGCTGCCAACTGTGGACATGTTTGGACTTTTCAACATCACCTCTAAGAGACATCAAAGGTACACCGACAAAATCAGCCTTTGATGATACACTGTATCATATATCCATATTCTTATACACCCCTCATTTGGGGCATTTGCATATGATCTGCATTCTAACAAATCCACAAATCTGTTTTTATATGCTGGAAGACTGTAATATGATAGAACCCTTAAGGAGCCACTCTGCTTTGTTGTGTCAATTCTCATATTCATCAGACAATGATCATCCTCTTAGCCACATCCTCCACCTACGCCTTAACCACAACTGGAGGGGGAGACAGCTCTGAAGAGGGCAGAGTCTTTGAAGCTTTTTGACATCCTCAGCAGTCTGGTAGGAAGAAATTTGGATCCCATGTCTCAGTCTCAGCTTAGCTCCTCACAACAAAGTTCTGAACCCTGACTCACGTTTGCAGAACATAACCAACTTTCTCACACCTCTTGTTTGTCTGATTTCAGAATGACATTGTGAAAGCACTTTGGAAAAACTCAAAAGGAAGAATCATGAAAAATTACCCTTTAAAAAAACCTGTTATCCAAGCAAATACAGACCAAACAGCTAACATGGGGTTTTACTATATAACAACTTAGTAATTTCTCTGAATTAGATCAGTGGTTTCCACCTTTCATGGATACAAAAATCCATCTAGAAAAACAATTCCCACAGATGGCAAAGCAGGTTAGTCAGCCTTACAACTTCCAAGTATATTTATTGTTTTTATTAATGAAAGAAATTCTTGAACTACAAATTTTATTATTGTTTTATTTTTTCAGTATTCCAAGATTCACTGTTTATGCCCCACACCCAGTGCTCCAAGCAATATGTGCCTTCAGTATGCACCACCAGGCTCTCCCATCTCCCTACCCATCTCCTGCAAGACCCTCAGTTTGTTTCTGAGTCCAAAGTCCCTTATGTTTCATCTCCCTCTCCAATTTAGCCACTTCTCATTTCCTTTCCTTCTCCTACTGTCCCCTATGTTACACCTTATGCACAAGTAAGTGAAACCATGTGATACTTGACTTTCTCTACTTGGCTTATTTCACTCAGCATAATCTCTTCCAGTCCAGTCCATGCTGCTACAAAAGTTGGATATTCATTCTTTCTGATGGAGGCGTAGTATTCCATCGTATATATGGACCACATTTTCCTTATCCATTCATCTGTTGAAGGGCACCTTGGCTCTTTCCACAGTTTGGCGATTGTGGCCATTGCTGCAATGAACATTGGGGTACATATGGCCCTTCTTTTCACTACATCTGAATCTTTGGGGTAAACAGTAGTACAATTGAGGGGTCATAGGGTAGCTCTATTTTTAATTTTTTAAGGAATCTCCACACTGTTTTCCAAAGCGGTTACACCAACTTGCATTCCCACCAACAGTGTAAGAGGATTCCCCTTTCTCCGCAGCCTCTCCAACACTTGCTGTTTCTTGTCTTCTTAATTTTGGCCATTCTGACTGGTGTAAGGTGGTATCTCAATGCGGTTTTGATTTGAATTTCCCTGATAGCTAGTGATGATGAATATTTTTTCATGTGTGTGTTAGCCATTTGTATATCTTCTATGGAGAAGTGCCTCTTCATGTCTACTGCCTATTTTTTGATCTGATCATCTTTTTGGGTGTTGAGTTTGAGTAGTTCTTTATAGATCTTGGATATCAGCCCTTTGTCTGTAGTGTCATTTGCAAATATCCTCTCCCATTCTGTGGGTTCCCTCTTTGTTTTGTTGACCATTTCCTTTGCTGTGCAGAAGCTTTTTATTTTGATCAAGTCCCAAAAGTTCATTTTCACTTTTGTCTCCTTTGCCTTTGGAGACGTGTCTTGAAAAAAGTTTCTGTGGCCGATGTCAGAGTGGTTACTGCCTATGTTCTTTTCCACGATTTTGATAGATTCCTATCTCATGTTGAGGTCTTTCATCCATTTTGAGTTCATCTTTGTGTGTGGCATAAGAGAATGGTCTAGTTTCATTCTTCTATACATAGCTGTCCAGTTTTCCCAGCACCATTTATTGAAGAGACTGTCTTTTTTCCACTGGATATTTTTTCCTGCTTTGTCGAAGATGATCTGACCATAGATCTGTGGGTCCGTATCTGGACTCTTCACTCTGTTCCATTGGTCTATTTGTCGTTTTTGTGCCAGTACCATGCTGTCTTGGTGGTCACAGTTTGAACTACAAATTTCTTTTAACCTTTATAAATATCAAACACACATTAAAACACCCTCGGTTCAGGAAGACCATTGGGGAAGGGAGGTAAATCCAGAGGAGGGCAGATCAGGGAGGGAGATGAACCATTAGAGACTATGGACCCCAGGAAGCAATCTGAGGGTCTCAGAGAAGAGGAGGGTTAGGGAAGGGGGTAACAAGTATTGAGGAGGGTATACTGAGGAGGTTATGCTGTGATGAGCACTGGGTGTTATATTTAACTAATGAATCATTGAACACTACACCAAAAACTAATTATGTACTATACAGTGGCTACTGAACAATTGAACATAATTAAAAAAAAAAAAACTACAAGTGAAAGAACCCCAAGGATTACTGGCTACCACCAGAAGCTGGGGAGAGTCAAGGAAGAATTCTACCAGAAAGCATGACCCTGTTAACACCTGGATTTTAGACTTTTGGTCTCCAGAACTTTAAGAGAAGAAACTTCTGTTGTTTAAAGGTAAAAAAAAAAATAATAATAATAATAATAATAATAATAATTAATTAATTAAAAATAAAACACTGTTGTTTCAGAAAAATACCAGTGGAACCGTTAATTAAAAATCAACATTTTCACCTGAAATGAATATAACATTGTATGTCAATTATACTGGAATTAAAATTATAAAAGAAATCAATGTTTGAATCAAACCATTGATTATATCTCCAGTTAAACTATAAAGTTGCAAAAAATGATTTCTAATAAGATTTGTAAGACACGTTATCAGCAATCTACGTCCAGGGGTTGCAAACTGGCAGGTCGTGAGCATGCTTCAGTTCGTGACTATATTCTGTTTACACTACATATATTTCCAAAATTGAAAAGTTTTCTATAAAAATTCAGATCTCTTACTCCAAAATTGGAACTCTGGCCACACTGGGCGGTGGTATGGCAGAGTTGGCTTAGGCTGGATCCGCAGAGTTTACTGTTGATACCTCCCTCCAAACATGTTCAGTAGCAATCTCAGTAGAGGCTTGAGATTAGCTACGTGGAAAAATTTACACAAATCAGAATTGTCAAATGTTAGAAATCACAGCTCTTTTTTTCTTGAGGAAAGCACAAGCATATGCCCCATTTAGGACCATAATCCCACATGACAGCAAATGCTGGAGTGAGTGGTGACAATGCCCTCCTTAGCCCATCCCCACCACCATTCCCTACTGTTTATCTGACTCGGTTCACTCATTTTATTGATCTGTTTGGCATATTTTAGTATTTAACTTTGCAACTCCTGGTTTACAGTCATACTCTGTTCAAAATAACTCTCAGATGAAAAAACAAAAACAAAAACGAAACCATGTTAGATGAGAACAAAGGAAAAAATAAAAAAAAAACTAAGCCACTATGCTTGCTTGATAATTAAAAACAAAGACCAGGCTTAAAATCAATACTGTTGGACAAAATGAAATACCATCTTTAGATTCCTTCTTTTCCCTTTTCTAATCACGGTGTTGTTTAGGCAAACAAGAACACTGTGATGATTTTCAAGTCATAAATTGAACAGTTAGCAAAAATAGATAGTTTTGAGATGATAAGCGTATCGTTTAGTTGTATACTCCTAAGAAACAAAAACTGAGAAACTGAGATTTTTTATTTCCAGGGGGGAAGTTCATCATTGCTTCACAAAACTATGAAGACTTTCGGTTTATCTGCAGACAAATGGCTATTTGACAGAAATTTTGAAAACCTGGGCAGAAAAAAATCCAACACAAGACAAACCTCTGATTAAATGACTCTCGATAAGAATGTCTGAACATGAAACCAGATATGACAGTGGTCAGGAAAACTCCCTTTCATGTCACATTATGTGGGTTCACACACAGATGACTGCTGCTTAGCCTGCCCTAAGAGTGGGTCTGTAGGCCAAAGACAATAATGCTTCCATTTATCCCTCCTCCTTCCCCTTGGGGCATGAGCATCAGAGTCTTACCCACCAGAAGAAAAGCATTTTCCAGAAACCACTATGACAGTCCCAAGAACAAAGACAGAGGACAAAATTTGGGAAAGAATGCAGACGACTGGAAGTTACTGAAACAGTTCCCACCAATGGATTCTGTATTTCTGGATACTGTCCTAGCAATAATCACCACCACCATAAGGAAAGGGTAATATGAGCACTTGTTAGGAGTCTAACCTCAATGCACCACTTTTAGAATTCAATCATTCAATCTCTTCTCCACTACCTCCCACTAAACTTGTTTTCAGTCTCAGACCTACTTTAGAATAATCACTGGTCTTTTCTTTTTTTTTTCTTTTTTTTTTTTTTGAGATGCCCAAAAATAGCAAGTATTTGGAATTCTATCCTAGTCCCAAAATGATAATAAGTTCAATTTTACTGTAACAACAAAGCAAGGATAGTAAAACAACAGGAAGAAAAAAAGAACTAGAAAGGAAGGAAAGGTGGGAGGAACGGAGGGGGAGGGCAAAGAAAGGATATAAGCATATTTGGAGGTAACATGACAGAAAGGGACCAAGATGAAAAAAAGAAGATGGAAAGCAACAGACTGCTCTTAATATAAATTTTGAGCTGGGGTAGAATCCAAATACCATTATCGATCACTGTGAAAAATACTTTGCTTCTGATTTTCTACATCATGTCCCATGTGTGGGATATTCTCAGTGTCCACGGGGAAAGAAAGCTCAGGAAATGATCCAGCTACACTTAAAACGGGTTTGCTGACAGTGCCAAAAACAAAAACAAAGCAAATGATAACAAAAAGAGTACAAATTTTATCTATTTTCGGTGATTTGTACTAGCTGTACTAATTTATGTCGAGCTTTGTTGCAATATACTGATTTTCACGGATTTAATGCTAAAGACCTGAGTCTCAGTTACCGCAAGATGAACAGAGTTCTTTTTTTTTATTTTAATTCCAGTATAGTTAACATGCAGTGTTATACTAATTTCAGGTGTACTGAGTTCTTTCAGTAAAAGAACTCAAGGTGAGCCCAAGTATTTCTACTCAAAACTCTCAGGTTTATACTGAAGCTAACTGGTAAGGAAGTATTTCCTGGAGTTAGAGAACAGTGGTCTCAGCCCACTGCTGAGATCAAGCTTCATCAGCATTTGCAGGTTTCACCTGCATAACAACAATAAGCAATATGTCATCAGTGGTTTTAGTTTAATTTCGGCTGAAGCACTGTAGCATGCACAGTCCCTCAATGTAAAAAAAAAAAAAAAAAGACAGAAGCAAAGTATGAGTTATACCTTTTAATGTTTACATTCTAATTAACTGCAAGATTTAATCAAAAGTAAAGGCTTTGGGTAAAAAAAAAAATCAGTCTCTGCTGCAACAATTATGCTGCTATGTCAGGACATGCAAAGTTAAGGAAGGCAGTGATGAGGTGAGAGTGTGCAGAGAGGGGTCAAGAAAAGGGAACAAAGCAGGAAAACTAAGGTAGGGACAATGGTAATAATGATAATATAATAATAAAAGTTGACACGTTTTTAGTGCCTCCTATGTAACAGGCTCTGCAATACACATCTGACATACATTAATGCATTTTAATCTTCGGGGCCAGCAGAGGAAGCAAACGCTCTTGTTAGCCCATTTCCTGAATAAGGACATCCCAGGCTCGTAACCACCACTTCATAGTCTAAAAAGGAAGGTTACCAACTGGAGAGAAGTTAATTCAACAATGAGTTTAAAATTAAGTTCTAAGAAAGAAAAAAGAACTGAGATTTTACCTTATAAGGAAAAAAATTACATTTTGCATTCAGATTAAAATGTTTTACTTAACAAACACAAGATAAATTGTAATATGGATTTGGCAACAGGTAACAAGTGCAATTACAAACATTAGAAATGCATATAAAAAACCTTTTCCAGAAAGATGGGAGCACAAGATTTTAACCACCAAAGACAGCTGATTTCTAGCACAGTTCCTGAGCCCACAGTGCCATCCAGTGATAAGATAGGTGAATCACGTGTCCATTGTCTTCTGCAGGTTATCATAATCTTTTTGATAACTAATCCAGAATTTTCACACAAAAAAGGAAACTTACATCCTATCTTTTAATTTACTATAACTTTTGCCAAATTTTACCCCTAAATTTAAATTTCCCCCACTCCTTTCTTAATTAAACATAACATGACTTTGACGAGAACAACCCAAACTATTCACGTGGGTAAGAGAAGTTGCGGGTAATTTAGTAGAGTACATTTTCCTCAAGAAATCTTTCAAACTATTTACTCAGTGACGTTACAATACTGTCACCATAGAGAGTACTTTAGTACTTCATTTTTTAAAAATTTTTATTTATTTATCTGACAGACAGAAACACAGCCAGAGAGGGAACACAAGCAGGGGGAGTGAGAGAGGGAGAAGCAGGCTTCCCACCCAGCAGGGAGCCCAATCTCCCTGGGTCTCCAGGATCATGACCTGAGCGGAAGGCAGTCGATTAACCAACTGAGCCACCCAAGGGCCCCTACTTCAGTACTTCTTAATAAAACTTTTCAATTTGTGGATAATGGAGTTCAAAAAAGCAGTCAGTGATGAGGGCTGAAACATCCACTCCAAAAAGCAATGCTGGTTGTGAGGAGCCCCCCATTAGAAGACCCGCACTGTGGACCTCCAAAATGAGGCAGACAGAGCACAGGGTATAGGGAGGTATAGGGAGAGGTATAGGGTGAGGAGCTGAGCAAGCTCTGAACAAGGCAAAACTTATTGACAGATCTGAATAGGTAATTATTTTTAAAAAATTCTCGCACCGAGAATGTTTACCATATGACTTAACTGAACTCTAAAGTATAGTAATCATCAAAAACCACAATATTACACAATATTACATAGCTGGTTATATCCTAAGACGAAATAATCATATATGTCCCTGAAAGACAGTCAAGAAAAATTCGTTAGTGAGTTCTTTTAACGAAACCTTTTTTTTTTTTTCCTGAAATATTCACCACTTTTAACAGTAGTTACTGCTAAGGAGTGGAATTTCAAAAAACTTCCAGTTACTAAGTTACACATTTGTATATTTTTAACATTTTTTTCTGAACATGCATTTCTTTTGTTGAAAGTACAGAAAAGTCCTGTGCTCACTCTATTACAGTCATAAGAAACACAGTCATCTCTCTTTTCTATATATCCCTTGTACATTTCAATCATTATGCAATTGATATTTTCATATAATTTCTAAAACTCAGCTTTTAGCTTAAAATAACTGAAAAACAAAAAACTACTTATACATCTAAATTATCTCACCAAGTATATTTCCCAGTTACCAGCTAAGCCAGATTTTTAAATTCTTTCATTTTTAAAATGCCATGCTTGATAACACGCCGATGCGTGTAATATGATTAAAAAGACAAATATGTGAACTCTGGTCGCCAGTATGTGAGAAGTGGAGTCTGACTGAAGGTTCATGTCTGTGGTCCTTGGAATGTCCCTCTCTCCAGCTGGTTTCCTTTAAGTCACGGGTTCAGGATGAACAAGAGTTCCCACACTCCTAGAGACTACAAGTCACACTGTCAGTCAGCCTCTGATTTTTACCTAATCCACACTGTCATTGCCTAAAGTTGTGTTCAATACCTTACAGTCAGAAAACTCAGATTCTGGGGCGCCTGCGTGGCTCAGTTGGTTAAGCGTCAGCCTTCGGCTCTGGTCATGATCCCGGGGTCTTGGGACTGAGTCCCGCACCTGACTCCTTGGCTCAGGAGGGAGGGAGCCTACTTCTCCCTGTCTGCCTCTCCCTCTGCTGTGTGCCCTCTCTCTCTCTCTTTCTCCTTCTGACAAATAAATGAATAAAAACAAAGCAAAATAAAAAATTAAAAAATAGGGGCACCTGGGTGGCTCAGTTGGTTGAGCGACTGCCTTCAGCTCAGGTCATGATCCTGGAGACCCGGGATCGAGTCCCACATCGGGCTCCCTGCTCGGCGGGAAGCCTGCTTCTCCCTCTCTCACTCCCCCTGCTTGTGTTCCCTCTCTGGCTGTGTTTCTCTCTGTCAAATAAATAAATAAAACCTTAAAAATATATATATATATATATATATAGGGTCCTGAGTCCTGCCCAAGTGTGAGCTCCAGGAGTCTGGGTTTTCTGTTTGTTTGCTTGCTTGTTTGGTTGTTTGTTTGTTAATCTCCCCAGAACCATGACACAGCCATTAGAATAGCCAAATTCCAGAACACTGACAATGCCAAATGCTGGCAAGGATGTGGAACAATAAGAACTCTCATTCATTGCTGGTGGGAACACAAAACGGTACAGCCACGCTGAAAGACAGCTTAGGGGCACCTGGGTGGCTCACTTGGTTAAGCATCTGTTTCTTGATTTCAGCTAAGGTCATGATCTCAGGGTCATGAGACCAAGCCCCATGCTGGGCTCCACACTCAGTGCAGAGTCTGCCTGAGATTCTCTCCCTCTCCCTAAGCCCTCCGCCAACTCACATTCTCACTAAGATAAATAAATAAAATCTAAAAACAAAGACAGCTTAGGGGCGCCTGGGTGGCTCAGTCCTTAAGAAGCTGCCTTCGGCTCAGGTCATGATTCCAGAGTCCTGGGATGGAGCCCCGCATCGGGCTCCCTGCTCAATGGGAACCTGCTTCTCCCTCTCCCACTGCCCCTGCTTGTGTTCCCTCTTTCACTGTCTCTCTGTCTGTGTCAAATAAATAAATAAAATATTTTTTAAAAAATTTAAAAACATAGTAAATTAATTAAAATTTAAATTTAAAAAAAGACAGCTTAGTAGTTTCTACATATGCTCTCACCATACGATCCAGCAATAGCACTCTGTGTTACTTACCCAAAAGAGTTAAAAACCCACCTCACTCAAAAACCTACATGTGGATGTTTATATAGCTTTATTCATAATTTCCCAAACCTTAGCTTTATTCATAATTGCCGAAACTTTGGTTACTCATAATTACCAAAGCTATAGTACATCCAGACAATGGAATCTTATTCAGAATGAAAAAAAAAATGAGCTATCAAGCCATAAAAAGACATGGGGAACCTTAAATGCATATCACTAAGTGAAAGAATCCAATCTGAAAAGGTTACATACTGTATGATTCCAATTATATGACACTCTGGAAAAGGCAAAACGAAAGCTAGTAAAATGATAAGTAGTTACAGGGCTGGAGAGGGAATGAGTAGGCAAACACAGGAGATTTTTAGGGTAGTGAAAATTCTCTGTATATTATAATGAGGAATATATCATTATACTTTTATCTAAACCCACAGAAAGTACAACACCAAGAATGAGCCCTAAGTTAAACTATAGACTTTGGGTGATTATGATGCATCAGTGTAGGTTCACCCTTGGTAAAAAATGTACCATCTGGAGAGTGATATTGATAACAATGTAGGAGCAAGGAGTATATGAGAAATCACACTCTACTTTCCTCTCATTTTTGATGTAAAACTAAAACTACTCTTTAAAAATTATTTTTTAAAAATTTCCTTTGTGATTTTCATATATCTTCAGTTTCAGAATGTACAGATTGTGACGTAGTAAGTTCTCAAACTTGGATGTACATGAGAATCATCTAGAACACTTTAGAAATCCCAATGCCCAGACCATATCCCATACCAATTAGATCCCATACCAGAATCTCCAGGGCTGGGACACAGGAAGCACTTCCTGAAATCTCCAAGTATACCCAAGGTGCAGCCCAGTTTGAGCACTAGTTATAAAGGTACAGGCAGAGACAAAGTCAGTATTCCTTGGTGCCTAGGCACACTCAACTTAAAGTTGTTTGTTTGTTTGTTTTTTAAAGATTTTGTTTATTTATTTGACAGAGAGAAACAAGCTAGCGAGGGAACACAAGCAGGGGGAGTGAGAGAGGCAGAAGCAGGCTCCCCGCCGACCAGGGAGCCCGATGTGGGACTCGATCCCAGGTCTCCAGGATCATGACCTGAGCCGAAGGCAGTCGCTTAACCAACTGAGCCACCCAGGCGCCCCTCAACTTAAAGTTTTTAACAATAACAACAAGAAAAAATATTTAATATCTGCTTAGTCATGGTGGCAGCAAATAAAACCTAACATACTGCCATTACGAAAAATGTTAAGTATGGTTTAAACATGGAAAAATACTTATTACCAATATGACAACATACAAAGAAGGGGGGGATGGCATTTCTCAACAGTTTGAGTTAAAAAAAAAAAAAGGAAACTTCTTAAGTCTAGCCTTCATGGACAGAAAACTTATCCTCTGAATGTTGTAAATCAGTTTCATGACATAATATGATAGAGGAAGTGATAAATATTGTACATTTTTTCACACTGCTATAATATGCAACCGTTTGGCAATATTTATAAGATACTGAAGCAGAATGTGTATCAAAACAAACTAAATATTTCGGGCACCTGGGTGGCTCAGTTGGTTAAGCAACTGCCTTTGGCTCAGGTCATGATCCTGGAGACCCGGGATCGAGCCCCACATCGGACTCCCTGCTCAGCGGGAAGCCTGCTTCTCCCTCTCTCACTCCCCCTGCTTGTGTTCTCTCTCTAGCTGTGTTTCTCTCTGTCAAATAAATAAATAAAATCTTTAAAAAAAAAAAAAACAACTAAATTTTCAATTCCATACCAATGTCAGAGAAATAAAATGATTTCTCAGGTCAAATCTTTTTTTCTGTGGTTGAAAAGACTTGACAGATGCACTTGATTTTCCCTCAGTGGCTTACAAGACACTACATTATTAAACTTGAGACAATATATCTGAATTCAGTGGAAAACTACAGTCAAAGAACTTAGAAAGCATATTTCTACCCAAAGAAGTGCAAATTTCAGCATGTATTCATTTTACTAATGTGGCCTGGCTTGAGTTTCATAAAAATCAAAAACATAAAGAATTATAGAACTATTTGGTGGAAAGGAAGTCATCGTTTCAGAAAAGACTCGATGATTTACATGACTTCAAATCACGCTGTAAGTTTTTGAAGCTTCCTTTAGAGAAAACCTCAGAACGCGTTTGTTATTATCATTTATCCTGTAAGTGTGGTTCAGTTTCACAAAGAATTGACTGAACTGAAAACAAACCATCCCACCAAGAGGACACAGTGTTCCTAGAATTTTAGAGATAAATATATGGATTCCAGAGCTACCCTGAAGTTTCTGGCAATTGTCCCTCAGCAAAGTTTTTTAAGTCCTCTGCCCTTGTGAAAATTCATCTAAAATAAAAAAATGCTGAAACTAAAAACGAGCGCCTTAATCGGCAATGCGAAACTTGAATCAGAGTTGATATGGACCTTAACTTGCACAAAACATGAATTTTGTAATATCAACAAAAATTTATTTAAAAAAACAAGCTTTCTGCCACAGCCACTTGTGCCTGCTAAGGCAGTGAATTAATTCCCTATCGCTGCTGTTACGGATGACCCCAAATGTAAGGGCTTAAAACAACACAAATTTGTTGTCTTACAGTCCTGGAGGTTGGAAGTCTAAAATCACTGTCCCTGGGCGGGGCAAGGCTGCTCCTCTCCGGAGGCTCTCTGGTGGGAATCTGTTTCCTTTCCCCTCAGAACTTCCAGAGGCCTTCTACATTCCTTATGCGTGTGGTCTCTTCCCTCACACCCCGCTACCTTCCAGCTATCACTGTTGTATCTCAAACTCCTGACTCTGATATTCCTCCCTCCCTCTTACAAAGACCTTTGTAAGTACAAAGGATAATCTCCCATCTCAAGCTCCTAGCTTCATCACATCCACAACGTTCCTTTTACCATGTAAGGTAACATATTCACAGGTTCTGGGAATAAGGACAGTGACATCTCTCAGGGCCATTATCCAGTCTACCCCAGACAATAATAGCAAAGGAACAGATGGTTAAACAATATCTTTCCATTTCAAAACAAGGGGGCAAGGATTTCTTTTACTAGAATTTCTAATACTAGAATTTCAACATATCTACCCATTCTCCTGCATTTGCCCACTGCAAAAGCCACTAGCCATATGTGACCATTGAGTCCTTGATGATGATATTCCAAATTAAGATGTGCTATAAGTATAAAGCACATATAAATGTGAAAGACTTAGTATAGGAAAAAAAATGTGAAATATCTCCTTCTTAATTTTATATCGATTTTACGTTGTAAAATAAAAATATCTTAGGTATATTTTGTTAAATGAAATATATAGGGACGCCTGGGTGGCTCAGTTGGTTAAGCCACTGCCTTCGGCTCAGGTCATGATCCCAGAGACCCGGGATCGAGTCCCACATCGGGCTCCCTGCTCGGCGGGAAGCCTGCTTCTCCCTCTCTCACTCCTCCTGCTTGTGTTCCCTCTCTGGCTATGTTTCTCTCTGTCAAATAAATAAAATCTTAAAAAAAAAAAATGAAATATATAATTAAAATTCATTTCACTGGCTTCTTTTTACTTTTTTATTGTGGCTATTAGAAAAATTTTAACTACATATGTAGAGAAGTAGTACTTCTTTGATGGTTAATTTTATGTGTCAATTTGATTGGACTAAGGAATTCCCAGATAATCTAGTAAAACATTATTTCTGGTGTTTCCAAAGAAAATTAGCACTAAGGGGCACCTGGGTGGCTCAGTCCTTACGCGTCTGCCTTTGGCTCAGGTCATGATCCCAGGGTCCTGGGATCAAGCTCCTCATTGGGCTCCCTGCTCAGTGGGGAGCCTGCTTCTCCCTCTCCCACTCCGCCTGCTTGTGTTCCTGCTCTCACTATCTCTCTCTCTGTTAAATAAAAAAATAATTTTTTAAAAAAAATTATACTTAAATAAAGAGCAAATGAAGATCACCTCACCAGTTCAACTGGGCATCAACTGACCCAATCCATCATCCAATCTGCCTGAGCTTGAGCGTCCACCTACGCCTGCCCCTGGACATCAGCACATCTGCTACTTGGGCCTTCAGATGTGGACGGAATTATATAATTGGCATTCCTATATCATATATATGTATATGTATGTAGCTACACACACACACACACACACACACACACACACGGTCTGTTTCTCTAGAGAACTGTGATGGATGCAACTTCCAAAATGAAAACACTAGAAAAACTCTCAAGATCAACTTTTTCAGAACCTGGAAGTTAAGCAAAGCCTTGGAACAACTGATGGATGGTTATTTAAAAAAGAAAGAAAGAAAAGACTGAATTTAAGTAAGAACAGTAAACTTTATGATGTCTTAATTTACCATAATTCCATCCACCTTAACCAGCTCTGAGGCAACCTTGAAAACCAACAGCCTCACAGGTAGCTGAGAATACCAGCAACCTAGAAGCCACAGAAGTAAGCAGAATGAGTTTGAAGCTTATGAAAAAGTCCCATCACCAGAAAACTATCATTAATTAACCTGTCTGGCAGTGCCCTGGAAAAGCCCCATTTATGGGTTGTTTCAATTTGACTTGCCTCTGAGCTTACTCAGCACAAAAAGCCCTACCTATCCTGAGGACATTTGTGAAAAACAATCAGCAATAACTGTTTAACATCACAGCTCGCTGAGGTGACAATACCGATTGGAGCAAACAAGAGGCTACCCAAAAACTTAAAAAGAAACACTGGGTATGGGGCACCTGGGTGGCTCAGTTGTTAAGCATCTGCCTTCGGCTCGGGTCATGATCCCAGAGACCCGGGATCGAGCCTCACATCCGGCTCCCTGCTTGGCGGGAAGCCTGCTTCTCCCTCTCTCACTCCCCCCGCTTGTGTTCCCTTTCTAGCTGTGTTTCTCTCTGTCAAATAAGTAAAATCTTTAAAAAAAAAAAAAAAAGAAAAGAAAAGAAAAGAAAAGAAAGAAAGAAACAAGCAAACAAACAAACACTGGGTAAAGAGATGTCCATAGGGAATACTGAAAAGCTCCAACATATTCCCTGGTAATCTAGAAGGCCACATACATGTGTAAGGCCATGTGAATGAACAAGAAAGAGCTTAGAAGGCCTAATGTCTCCCTTAGAGCCAAAATTCAGGTTCTGCACAAAACATGAAGTGAAGGCTAAAGTAGAGTTGTTAATTCTGCCCCAGCACACACAGAGCAAAAGCTAACAGATACATTGGCTCAAGGCAGTTAAGAAATTCTCTGCCTAGGGGCACCTGGGTGGCTCAGTTGGTTAAGCGACTGCCTTCGGCTCAGGTCATGATCCTGGAGACCTGGGATCGAGCCCCGCATTGTGCTCCCTGCTTGGCGGGAAGCCTGCTTCTCCCTCTCTCACTCCCCCTGCTTGTGTTCCCTCTCTAGCAGTGTTTCTCTCTGTCAAATAAATAAAATCTTTAAAAAAAAAAAAAGAAAGAAATTCTCTGCCTACCTTCAGCAGTCTAACCCTACTACTCCTCAGGCAACTGAAGCTCTCTGGCCAGGTCGGCTCCCTGGTGTAGTTTGAAGGTCTGAGGGCAAACAGGTCAGACTGCCCCTGCCTGTGAGGGGTAAGGACTCCTTTCTTTTCCTCTCCCACTCTATCCCCCTGAGGCCTCCACTCCCAACATGGGACGCACTTGGCAGTGGAAGCTTGTCCAGGGTAAATCCACACACATTTTGAACTCAGATGGGACCCTTTCCTGATGCCCGCTAACTCTCAGCTGCCTTACGTCTTGCAGGCCCCCCTTTATACCGTTGTTCCTGCACATCCCGCCACCATCTTGATCTACAGGCAAAATATATTGCTACACATCTGCAGTGAGTCCAACAATAAACAAATGATGATTCAACAAGGGTTCCAGCATATACCATCAGAGGATGCCCTCCGCCTAAATCCCATGGACCTGGCCACCAAGGAATTTCACTCAAATCGCCTACAAGTACATTAATATACTACCATGCTCTGGTCTATACCCGCACAGAAGCCGTGATGGATCAAGTTTAGGGAGGGACAGCTTGCCCCCACTCTCATTCAGCATGGAGCAGCTACTGAAGATGAGACTTCCACCCAGATGCCAAAAATCTGTCATTGTAAGGAGGAATGTAGAGGCCACCTTCAGGCAGCAGGCCTGAGCAACGGAAACCTGAGTAAGGTAAAAGGGCCCACAGTGACCACCGGGCTCATTAGGTGACCCACCTCAAAATAACCATAAGCCTGAGCTGACCAATGTGTGACTTACAACCAGATATAAGTAACAGAAAAGGAAAATTCCATATGTTCCTGTACCTCCTCACTTCCCCTCTTAACTATCAGCCCTCATCACCGGCACCCGGCAAACAGTCCCTCCTTTGCCCGCTGCTCCCTTGCCATATATTCAATAAACTTCTATCTCCTTAAGAAAAAGAAAGCAAGAAAGACATTTTCTGCCTGATAAGCTGCTGACCACTAATGTAACTGAGCACAGACTTCAGTGGCTACACACGACAAAGAGTAAAGACTTTATAGGATTCACTTGGTAAAGTCATTAAACAAACACACAACAAACCCACAGGAACAGGAGAATGCAAACTGCATCGTCTCGACATTCTATTCTTTAAATCTCTAGTTTTCAACAACAAAATTATGAGACATGAAAAGAAATGGGAAAGTATGGCGCCAATTAAAAAAAAAAAAAGCCAATAGAAACTGTCTCGGAGGAAGTGCCAGTGCTATACTTCCTAGACAAAGACTTTCAATCAGCTGCAATAATTACGTACAAAGACCTGAAAGAACCTGTCTGAAAAATTAAAGAAAAGTGTAAGATTGACAAGAGTGGAGTCCAGAGGAGAGAATACAGAGGAAGAATAAATATTTGAAAAAGCAATACCCAAAAACTTCCCAAATTTGATGGAAAACATTAATCTACACATCTAAGAAGCTCAATGAAAGCCAGCCAGGATCCAAAGACATCTAAATCTAGATACATCAGAAACAAACTGTCAAAAGATGGAAACAAAGATTCTTGAAAGTAGCAAGATTTCTTACCTCATTTCTCACTAAAAATCACAGATGCCACAGGATAACATATTCAACATGCTATGGGTAGAGAGAATGTCAACCAAGAATTCTATTTCTGGCAAAGCTATCTTTCAAAAATAATGGAGTAATTAATACTTTCCTAGATAAACAAAAAAAGGAAAGAATTTATTTCTAGCAAACCTGGCCCACAAGAAATATAAAAGTAAGTCCTGCAGACAGAAATGAAAAAAAAAAAAAAAAACCACTAGACAGTAACACATATCCACATAAAGAAATAAAGAGCACCAGTAGAGATAGCTAAGATAAGTAAGCATAAAAGACAGTATAAATACATTTTGTCTAGATATCTTCCTTCCCCTACCTGATCTAAAAGAGAACTGAATAGAGCCTATAGTGGTAAATCTGTGTTGATGAGCATACAATGTATAAAGATGTATGAAAATAATAGTGGAAAAAGAGGAAAGGAAACAAAACTATATTAGAACAAAGTTTTTATATAATATTCAAATTAAGTTGGTATTAATCCAAAGTAGATTGTTTTAGATTAAGATGTTAATTGTAATTCATAGGCAGCACTAATAAAGAAGAAAAATAATATATATATTTCATATATATTAAGGGAATTACAATACTATACTAGAAAATATCTATTTAACCAAAAATAAAAAGTATTAATGAAGGAACAACAACAAAAAAAAGACATTAGATATATAAAAACCAATAGAAATGACAAATTCAAAAAGCAGAGATTGGCAGAATGCATTAAAAAACCGATCCAACTACATTCTGTCTATAAGAGACACACTTTAGATTCAAAACCAGAAAGAGGTCAAACTAAAAAGATGAAAAAAAGATATACCATGTGTCATAGGCTAAATAGTGTCTCCTCAAAACTTCATGCATTGAAGTCCTCCCTCAGGATGTGATCATATTTGGCGCGGTGCCTGGATAGTTCAATCACAGAGTCTGCCTGAGATTCTCTGCCGGTCCCTCTCCCCTGCCCTTCCCCTCACTTGCACTCTCTTGCACTCTCTCTTTCTCTTTCAAATAAATAAATAAATAAATAAAATCTTTTTAAAAAAATTTTTTTTAAAAAATGTGACCATATTAGGGACAGGGTTTTTTAAGAGACAATTAAGTTAAAATGAGGTCACTAGGATGTGCCCAAATCCAATATGACTGATGTCTTTATATGAAGAGAAAATTTGGACATAGATGTGCAAAAAAGATGATGTGAAAACAGAGGTAAACTTTCATGTTTCCACAAGCCAAAAAGAACAGCCTGAAACAGATCCTTCCCTCATTGCCCTCAGAAAAAATCGACCCTTACAACACCTTGACTTCAAAATTCAATGCTCCAGAATTGTGATAAAATAAATCTCTAATGTTGGAGTCATCCAGTCTATGGTACTTTATTATGATAGCCCGGGGAATAATACATGATGAAAATGGTAGCAAAAAACAAACAAAATAGACTTTAAGATGAAAAAAAAATTGTTACTAAAGGCAAATTTATCATTTTAAATGATAAAATTTATCAGAAAAACATAACAATTTTAAGCATATATGAACCTAACAACAGAGTACTAAAGACCTAACGCAAAAACTGAGAGAACTGAAGGAAAAAAGAGACAATCTAATAGTAACAGATGAGGCTTAAATATCTCTCTTTCAGTAATGGATAGAACAACTAGGCAGAAAATCAACAGAGAAATAGAAGGGCAGAAATGCAAATCAAAACCACTTTACACTAATTACATTACAACAGCTGAAGTAAAACTTACAGAGAATAGCAGGGTGGTAGCAAGGACCCGGAAAAATTAGATATTTCATAAATTGCTGGTGAGACTAATATCATGCTGCTTTTTTAGGGAAAAAAAATGACACGTCCTCAAAATATTAAACATAACATTACCATATAAACAAACCAGATCTAACAGGCACCTGTGGAACACCCCATAAGAGCAGCAGAACACACCTTCTTCTCAGGTACAGCAAAACATCCTCTAAGACAGATCATTCCCTAGACCAAAAACAACCCTTGGTACCTTTAAAAAGACTGAAATTCACACAAAGAATGTCCTCGCAGGGCGCCTAGGTGGCTCAGTTGGTTAAGCATCTGACTTCAGCTCAGGCCACGATCTTGGGGTCTGGGATCAAGCCCCACATGGGCTCCATGTTCAGCACAGGGTCTGCTTGTCCTTCTCCCTTGGTCCCTCCCCCTCCTTATGTTCTCTCTCTCTCAAATAAATAAAATCTTAAAAAACAAATGTCTCCAACTACAATGGAATGAAATGAGACATTAATAACAAAATTAAACAACACATTCCTAAAAACCAACGGATCAAAGAGGAAATCGCAAAAGGAAATTAGAAAATAATTTGAGATAATGGAAAACGAAAACACAACATACCAGAACTTATGAGATGAAGGTAAAACAGTTCTTACAGGGAAATTTACAACTGAGACCACCAATATTTAAAAATAAAAGACCTCAAATCAATAACTTAACATTCTAACGCAAAACACCAAAAAAAGAAGAGCAAACTAAACCCAAAATTAGCAAAAGAAAGGAAATAATAAAGAGCAGAAATAATGAAATAAAATGGACAACACCAGCAGAGAAAAACCAGTGAACTCTAAAGTTAGTTTGTTGGAAAGATCAACAAAATTAACAAATCGCAAGGGAGACTAAGGGGAAAAAAAGGAGACTCAAGTTACTAAAATCAGGAATAAAAGAGTAAGCATGTCTACTCACATAAATAAAAAGGATTATACGAAAATACTACGAACAATCGTATGTCCATAAACTAAGTGACCTAAATAAAATAACAAGCTCCTACAAAGACACAAATTACTGAAACTGACAAAACAATAGAAAAAAACTACATAAATATAAAACAAATAGATTAAATTAGTACTCATAAAATCTACAAAAAAATAAATTAAAAATTCAGGCTTTTTTAGCCTTTCTGATGAATTCTATCAAACAATTAAAGAGGAATAAATGCCAATTCTTCACAAACTCTTTCAAAAACTAAGAGAAAGGGGAAAAACTCATTCTTGAGATATACCGGATACCAAAAACAGAAAAAACTTCCAGAAGAAAATTAAAGACAAACTCCCCTTTTGAATAGACCTCAAAATTCTTAGCAATATACTAGCAAACAGAATACAGCCACTATCCACAAGATTAGACATGCCCAAGTGAGATTTTTCCCAGGACTGCAAAACTGGTTCACTATACAAGAATCAACGTAAACCAATCAATATGAAATCACATATTAATAGGATGAGTGATGCAAGCCAAATCATGATCTTTATAGTCGCAGAAATAGCATTTGCCAAAACCTAACACCTTTTGTGGTAAAAACATTCAGCGAATCAAGAATCAAGAACGATTCCTCCACTTGATAAAGGGCATCGATGCAAACAGCACAGCTCGCCTCATACAGACTGGTAATGCTTTCCTCTGAAAGAAAGAAAAAGAAAAGCTTGCCTCCTCTTGCCACTTCAATTCACCATTGTACTGGGGTTCTTTCTGCCCAGGGAAATGAGGCAAGAAAAAGAAATAAGAGACACCCATTTTGAAAAGGAAGTACAACTATCTCTATTCGCAGATGATGTGGTCTTGTATATAGAAAATCGTACAGTATCCACTAAAATAAGCTTAGAAATAGAAAAATGAACTCAGCAAGATTGCAGATTTGAGGTCAATATGCAATCATGTTAAGTTCTATTGCTCAGTGCTGATCACTGTACTTACTAAAATCATTCTCCCAAAAGACAAGATTTATTATCCATGTCTACCCCTTGGAATAGCTAAAACATATTCCCAAACATCCCTATTCACCATAACATTGTATTCCTAGTGTTGGACATTTAAACATGTAAGTCCCTAAATAAATTAATGAATACTGGGCGGGCCTTATACACTTGACAGTGAAAGTACAGCGGTCTCTGGTCCAGACCGAGTTCAGGTTCTAGCTCTGCCACTTAGTGAATGACTGTGTGACAAGGGCAAGTTACATTATTATTCTGTGCCTCTGCTGCCTCCTCAGTGAAATGGGAACAATAGAGCCATTGAGGAAATAAACTAGTTTATACATGCAAGGTGCTGAGAACAGTGTCTAGTATAAAGTAAACATTATATGAGTTTTGCTAAGTTATTAAAGACATTCTTAATAATTCAACTTTTTGAGAATACAAACAGCCTATATGATGCACGGTCAACTCTGAGGTCAGCAGGTTGATAGCACTTTCCCAGTGTTGCACGTTGGCAGGCACTGTTGTTAATAATCACAACCATCCTGTCTCAGTCGTCGCAGTACTGGCTTATTTAACATTTATTATATACTCTGCATATAGAAGATGAGAAACAGGGATGGATGGATCAATGGATGGATGGATGGATGAATGAATAATGGATAGATGACAAATAGATTCTGTTAGTATGGATTCAATGTCAATTTTTACTGTTATCAATAGATTAAAAAAGAAAGATGTGAATAATAAATTTTAAGGTGAAAATATATTATATGGCATTTACCCCACCAGAAAGGTAAACTAAAGCATTTTAGAAGATTTTCCATGAAAATGGTTGACACCAAAGTAGTTTCCTTTTAGCCTTCAGTCATCTAGAAAATGAAATCAACCAGGATATCCAAATTGCTAAGTGCTTGAGTTAATCAAGATCTTACTGTATATTGCTGGAATATAATGACTGTAGGTTACAAAAAAAAAACCGCTTAAAAATGATATACTGCTGGTATGTAATGAGTCTAAGAAAAAATATTTACCATTATACTTCACATACATTCTGTAAAGCGCTAAAGTGATTTTCCTAGAATTTAAATCTCAGTCATCATGCTTGATGTTAGTGGTTTACTCATCCTTTAGCTACAATGATGGAATAATAGTTGGGGCTAAATAGAAAAGTTCCACTAGGAATCAGCTGGTCCATAACTTATGGCAGGTATAGAGCCACTATTAATTAGCCAACACAGAAGGATATGAGTACAACATTTTATGCTACATAAAATTTTCCAACCCTAGAAAGTACAAGAATGAAGACAGGACCAACTGACTTAGCAACAAAAACAAACTGTTCCAACTCTGGTAACAGAGAATATAGGTGATTCTAATACTGTTAAACCCACCTTTAGGAACAGTCCATTAAATTCACTATTCTACAAGATTCTGCAAAGACAAAATCTAAATTTGGTGAATATTTATCAGTACCAATGGATCTCTCTCTTCAACTTTTATATCTTGATCCTAATTATGTTTCTATTTTTCAGAACATTTTGAAAGCACCAAATTGTTTTAAAGTATCTAATAAGAGAATTAAATTAGATCACAATGAAATTTGTCCTGTTTTATTCTTTTCTCCCTTGAGATATTCTCCCACTAGTAATTATCAATTATTACAAATTAAAAGCTCTAATTTCCCTCACTGTCCTTCATGTCATATAAAAATATGCAATCCCAATGACTATAACTAAGGATTTCAGTCATACAAAACCAGAGCACCCTCCCAACACACTTATATTTCACTGGACGTTCTTTAAAAAAAAAAGAAAGGAAAAAGTAAACATGTTTTATATTGCAACGAACTTGTATTCAATCCAACCAACAGTATAAAATAACATAAAATAACAGATTATCTAAAATTCTGATTTTCTTTGGAAGTCATCTGATTTTTCACTTTGGGGTGTGTCTTTACCTTCTTAACTAGTCATCTTGATATCAGAAATTTAATATCTGTTTGTACCCCCCCCAAACTTTGGTAAAGGAGTAGGAGGCCTTAGGGGGGGATGCCAGTGAAAGAACGGAAACCAGACATGGATTAAAAATTGGCCTCAAGTAGTGACACAGGCCTTCACGGTAGGAAAGCATCAGGCTTATCAAAGAAAAGGGAGGTTCATATGTAAACTCACAGTTCTCTGATTTCTTAAGCTTTCTAACATGAGGTCCTCTTTCTTCCTCTCCCTGCTCCATGCGGTCAACCTACTTGGTCACAGGCTGCCCCTTCCTCCTCTGCCCATCTTCTGCTCACCCTCAGCATGATCTCAGCTTCCAGCCTCCAATTCCTTCCTCGATACATAATTTCTTTTCTCACAAAGTCAGCATATTTACAAACTATTCTTTATTTTTTTTAAGATTTTATTTATTTATTTGACAGAGAGAAACACAGCCAGAGAGGGAAAACAAGCAGGGGGAATGAGAGAGGGAGAAGCAGGCTTCCCACTGAACAGGAAGCCCAATACGGGGCCTTGATCCCAGGTCTCCGGGATTATGACCTGAGCTGAAGGTAGACGCTTAACGATGAGCTACTCTGGCATCCCTTACAGACTATTCTTAAGGGAATTCTTCCAAAGCTGACTTATCAATTAGGCCTAGTGCTCACCATACTTTAGAGGTACACAAAATGTTTTAATTTTAATTTCAAAGTGAGAAAAAATTAACATAATAATTAATACATAATAGTGAATCATATTCATCTTTATACCAATGCAGCTATAGTTCTTAGTATTTTTATGGATGAAAGGGCCCACCAAGGCAAAATTGTCCAAGGCCCACAGAATTAAAATGGGCCCTGAATTTTGAGTCAACCTGGTGCTACATCCTTCCCCACTCAAAACTGGTCCTTTCTAGCCTCATGGGTACAACCCAGACCAGAAATGACTATAGGAAAATTTATTTCAAAAGCTGATTTATGGTAATGGTTGCAAAACTCACTAAGTGTACTAGAAATTATTAAATGGTCCCTTAAAACAGGGTGAATGTTATGATGTGCAAAACATACCTCACTAGGGCGCCTGGGTGGCTCAGTCAGTTCAGTGTCTGCCTTCAGCTCAGGTCGTGATCTCGGGGTCCTGGGATTGAGCTCCACGTCAGGCTCCCTGCTCAGTGGCTCCCTCTTCCTCTGCCCCTCACTCCACTCATGCTCTATCACTCCCTCTCTCCTTCTCAAATAAATACATTTTTTTAAAAATATACCTCACTAAAGCTGTTTCTAAAAAAGATATAGATTAAGAAAAGAATAGCAGAAACACAGGTATCTAAAGACACAAAAAGATGAATTTCAGATTACTATACTTGTTTGAAATTCAGAAATTTATCCAGGGAAGTGTGCTACAATAATGATAGCTGAAATTTTATCTACCCTAAATATGAACAGTATTACAAGCATGGAGAAAGAATTATGACATCAAAAATGCCAAAACATTCTATATGTGAAAATAATTATAGAAGTTTGGTGCTAAAAAGATTCATTGTTGTAGTCATTAGGGGAGCCTGGTTGCAATTAAGTACAGGAAGGATATTAAAACTTCCAAAAGATCCTTCTGCCAGCCACAACAGAAGAATAAGAGCAAAAGAAGAACTGGAACCACATCCAAACCCACTTCCTTGTTATTCACCAATATCATCGGAAGAATACTGTTTAGATGCTGACGTTAGACGATCTTCAGCTGACAACTTTAAATCATATTAAGACTAAAAAAAAAAAAAAATCAAAGAATTTTATGACAAGGGTTAAAAGTTCACAGCCTTGAAACTATGAAAACTTTGGTGCCCGCGTGTAAACCACATCCCGGCCGCTGTCGTGTCTCTACAATGAAATGGTTTTGTTGTGGTGGAGGCAATCAACTCTGAGTTAATAATTAGCTACTATTCAAATCAAGGGCAATTTGCGTAATTGTACACCAGATCACTTTTAAGAGAAGAAGTACAAAATTTCATTTTTAGCAACTGATACCAAAATGTTACAATCATTCATTTGTCATCCTATATAATACAGTCAAAATGAGTAGAAACGTATGTTTTTTTTCGCCCACTGCATGAAATGGTCATCATTTTCCAGGCAGCTGAAATTAAGTTCAAATGTTATCTGCTCAATGCAGGTGAACATTTTTATAAAAAAAAAATGAACACATTTTTTAAAAGGTGAAGTTTCCTATTATATTACTTTGAAAAGTAACCTAGAAATAGCACTTCACATTTACATAAAGCAGAGTTTAATCATTCTGTGGTTTGGTATTTGGATCTAGAATCTAGAAATGTTATATTAAATTGAAAGACTAAGTAAAGTTAGTCAAGATTTCTCTATTATGGAAAGTTATAACAATTATGATAATAAAATAATTATGTCAATAACCACCTTTTTAATTTCAGCACATTCTAACACTGCAAAATATTTTTCAATAACTTAATAAAATTAATGCGAGTCATCAGAAAACTTTCTAATTTACAAAGAATTTTTCACACCCTTTAGTGCACTAGATTCTCAAAACAACTCAGTATTATTAGTATAATGTTGATTCACCCCCCACACATCTATTTCCCCTGCCTCTGACCAAAAAATAAATAACCCTACCATTCTTTGGGGCAATCACATTTCCCCAGTTACAGTCATACTGTGTGGGTGGAGTTAATCCCATCCCTGGTATCTAGAAAAGCTTAAGACAAATAGCATATTTTTTAATCCCCATTAGTTGGTTCAGGAATGGTCACTTAACCAGTGAAATATATGGTCTTGTTTTCCGGGGCTTCAACGAAAGATGTCTTCCTTTTTCTTCCATGGAAACTGCTAAAAGAGCCTGTAAGCTTCCTTCATGGTACAGTATAAAGACATAAGATCTGGAACCAGTACTGCTTCAACTATAGCTCCATATAAGGAAAGATCGAGAAAGGGGGACTTGGAAAAGGTAGACAGTGCAGGATGGGAGTGAAAACAGGGAAGTAAAGAAAGACAAGTGGGAAAAAGACAAACACAGAAGAGACATACCCAAGGCTGGGGAAACACACATGAGATGAGAAGAAAAGAAGTAATACAGAGAACAGAAATAGGGTAGAGACAAAAAGACACAAACAGAGTGGGCGGCAGTGGGTAGAAGAGAAGGAAAATGGTCTTATCCACCACCTTGCACTTGGGACTGACTTCAACATAAACCATCATCTGTCCCACTACCCTTGGAAACAGCACGGTTCCCAGCTCACAAGCTATCCTGCTTGTGCCAACCATAGCAGGACTCCAAGGAGACACAGTCTCCGGTTGAAAAGACCATCACCAAGAGAACTGCTAGATAAAAATCCAGAGACCTTGAGGGGTTAAAATCCAAATTCCTTAGCATGACACATGAGGCCCTTAATACTCTTGGCCCAACTATGTTCTAAAGCCCTATCCTACAGAGAACCATGCATCACCTCCAGCTCTCCTGTATGACACGACCGCCTCTACTACTAATCCCTGAGCAGATGTGTCACCTCCTACTCTCACTGAGCTACCACAGCGCCTGGGACACAGTGAGCCCTCAGCTGACGAGAGCTCACAAAAAAACCCACTCCAAATGTTCTCTTTCTCAAAATTCTCCTATCTAAACAGAAACACGTGTCCATCAGGTTAAATTCCATGATAGCTTCCACTCACTGGATCTAAATGTGATCAGATAATGATCCAGAGGGATCCACTTTGTCCCACTGCCTTACTCTGACTCTTGGCACGTGATGTGAGGGCAGGAAGGGCCAGTGTTGTTATGCATTCCCTTTTCACTGAGTGATCTTTTGCTTCCTCTGCCTCTTACTAAATTTGCCTTCTCCCCTGGAGCTTCACCACAGGAAAGCTAGATCTTGCCTGTCCCTCAGTGCCAAAGCTGCTGTCTTTATGACGTAGCAGAAAGAGAACCAGTCAGGGTATCAGAAACCAAAATTCTTGCTGTGACTCGCGGTCAAGCTGATCGACATCTCCTAGCTTCAGTTTCTAAGTAAAATAGAAATAAAAATTCCTGCCCTATCGGCCTGGGTGCCAGTGGGGCACTGAACTCTTGGTTTCAGCTCAGGTCATGATCTTGGGGTTGTAAGGTGGGGTCCAGACATGTGCTCAGCGTGGAGTCGCCTTGGGATTCTTTCCCTCTCCCTCCACCTCTGCCCCTCGCCTGCTCTCGCTCTTGTGCTGGCTCTCAAATAAATAAATAAATAAATAAATAAATAAATAAATAAATAAATAAATAGAACCTTTAAAAAAAATTCCTGCCCTACCTACCTCAAGTCATTATTATGAAGATCATATAAGATAGTACATCTGAAAATCCATAGCTCTAAAAGAAGACTTAATTGATTTTTATTGCTAAAAGGGAATGACAAGAGCCAAGATATGGAAACAATTTAAGTGTTCATCAGTGGGTGAAAGAATAAAAAATTGTTGTACATATATACACATACAGTGGAATGTTATTTAGGAATCAAAAAAAGAAGGAAATCTTGCCATTTGTAACAACACGGATGGACCTTGAGGGCATTATGCTAAATAAAATAAGCCAGTCAGAGAAATGCAATCTTGCTTATATGTGGAATCGAGAAGAAATTATTTTTTTACTAAAAAAAAAGCAAAACAAAACTGAGCTCATCAGATAAGAGAGAACAGATGGGTGGTTGCAAGAGGCAAAGGGTTGGTAAAATAGGTGAAGGGGCTTAAATAGTACAAATTTCCAGTTATAAAATAAGTAAGTCACAGGGATGCAATGTACAGCATGATGACTACAGCTAATAATACCGGACTGCATCTTCAAAAGCTGCTGAGAGTCAATCATAAGACTTCTCATCATGGGAAAAAAAGAGACTGCAACTATGTATCCGGATGGATGTTAACTAATTTTGTTGTGCATGTTGTACATTTATGTCAGTTTTACCTCAATTTTAAAAAAGGTAGTTAATGACTCTTAACCACACTAGTAACTTCAGTGACCTTTGACTAGACTAGCTACAGCAAATAGGCTAAATCACTGCTACTGAGTTTGCTAAAAGCAAATCATCTCATCATTAGTTGTTTATCAAGTTCTTATCCTAACTCCATGTTTTTCTACCCTTTTCCTACCTTTCTAGCAAACCTAAGGTCCATGAGACATATCCATGGCTAACAGTGGGTGTCCTACTGAGCTCAAAAGATTGGGAGAGCCTGCTATTTGATGAACACGGGCTGGACTTTGAGGATACCACTGTAAGCAGGAATAATTCCTGCTCTCATGGGACTTACACGAAAACAAACACAGACACAGTATGCATGCACGAGTTTGTGCTTCCTGCACCCCCACTTTGAAACAGCCCTACCAGTGACATCACCCCTCACTCCCGTTCCCAGGGAGGCACACACCTCCACATCATGAATCACTGTTTTAAGTGCTAGAAGAGAATTAAACTCTACCATACGCTACAAGAGAATTTCTTCCAAAGCTAATTAATCACTGACATGTAAGTAAAGCAGACTAGGTAAAGATCAGGAGACCTAAATAGAGTCCCAATTCCAGGACCAGGCACATAATTTACAAGTACTGGGGCAAAGTGAAAAAAATGTAGGCCTTCTCATTCAAAAATAATTAAGAATCTCAAGGCAGTGATAAGACAGCATCTAAACTAAGCCTAGGACCCTCTGTGATTGCACAGGTCAAAAGCCCTGAATCGTTCCTGGCTCCCATCCTTACTGAATGTGTAACTTTTAGCCAGTCACTTACCCTACCTCAAATTCCTTACAGATATAAAATTAGAGGAGGAAGAAAAGGCTTTCAGCTTCTTCCCATAACCAACATCTGTGTTTCTCTATTTAGAAGACAGTTCATTCATTTGGACAGAATTATATTACCCTTTTATATAACCATTAAAATGCTCACTGTGACTCAAGCTGATGTTGAAACCCCATATGTAGTATTTTACTTTCAACCATTTTGATGTTTTTCTTACCTCTAGACAGTTCCTTAATTTTGTCTATGAAAACAAATTTCCAAAGCGGTTTTCCAACTTTACTAGTCTCCCATGTATGCCATTTAAATTTGAAATTCCTAACTGAGGTCTCCATCTGTAAAGTAATTTTTCCCATAGTAAAATTCTCCTTCCACAAATTTAGTATTTTCTTTTTTTTCTATTCCTGAAAAATTATCTATTCTGAATAGGCATCTAGGTCTGCTCCAATAAGAAGGAGACAAAATGTTGACCTTACAGTTAGTTTCAACTCCACCAATTTAGTATTTAGCGTGACATAACTGATAACTCTCCAAACTGGGGATTCTTAACCTGGAGTCCATGGAAAGAATTTCAGGAAATAATTAACATGGCTGGAAAAAAAATTACATCTTTATGTCCATCCAACTTCTGACTAAAATTTAGCATTCTCTTCAATTATGAATATAGGCAACAAACTCCAGTAGTGTTAGTAGTACATGCCTTGATCACCAATAAATATTATTGATATTTTCATATCATATTCTAGTTATTGCACATATCTTAAAACAGCATTTATGTTCAACATTACCCCAAATTGCAATAGTTATTAAGCCCAATAATAGATTGTATGGTTTAAAGTCTTAGTAAAAAATAATATGTGCTATTACAACACAAAATTGGTTTTTATATTGAAATAACTGTATTTTAATATAACTGACTCCCTTGTAATCCTAAGTATATCATTTTACGCATCTAAAAACATAATTCTGAAAAAAGGTCTATAGCCTTCACCAGACTATTCAAAGGGTCCATAATACAAAAAGGGTGAAGAAACCCTGGTCAGAGAAATTACAGAGCTCATGTGACAATAAAATAGAACCAAATGTACTCTTGTCTCACAAGTAGTAATAGACCCATTTTAATACAGTCTTTAAAATTATAATTCAACAGCACTGTCTACATCAACAAAATATTCATGATCACAGCTTTTGCTGTTGTCATTTGTGAGGTTTTTTTTGTGGGTTTTTTGTGTTTTTGTTGTTGTTGTTGTTGTTGTTGTTGCACATGTGACCATAGGATTCAATACGGAAGAATATAACCCAGACATATGTCTTTACACAATCTCAAATGTTCTTTGGGTTGGTACCTGAGATGACAGTAGGTTACAATCAATGAACAGTCCTTTCCCTGTCTTGTATCTTTGTATCAATCCAGCCATGATGGCTCCATATGCATACAGGCCAGTAGCGAGATCAGTCATGGCCACTCCCGGACGAACTGGGTCTCCATCCTGGGGTGCGATGAGAAAAATACAGAAAATTGAAAATTGAAACCATCATATGATTTCTCAAACATTCTAAGGTCAAACAGAAGAAGAATTGTGTACGACATGTGCAGGTACACACACAAAAGGAATACAACAAGCTGCTACAGTGAATATTTGCTGCTGGTAAGAATAGATTTATATTTACAGTATTTCTCACTCCCCCTCCTACCATCAAACTAAACCAAATAAAGTCAAATAAAATGTTTTTAAACATGTCTGAAGTTCCTTCTTAATATATTTTACCTTGTTTAGTCTAAACAAATAAATATTTGAATTTAAATGAATAAATCTATCGGAAGCGAAAGAGAGATTTTTTTTTCCTTGTTGGATAGGAGGTTCTCCCAAGAAAAAAGGTTAGAAAACCTGATCTACTTTCCCTGTAAGCACATTAGTTAGTGACAAATATACTAATGGTGTTTGCTCCTGGTAGTTTAAAAAAAAAAAAAAAAAGTACTTATCCATAGAAGACTTTTAGCAGAATACTCGTATTTTAGAGTTACTATGGTAAACAAACCTAGAATCTGTAGGTTTATAAGGAATGGGGCATCATTTATGCAATTATCAGAGTATAAAATGGAATGTTTCACAGCCTATAATGTTCTCTAGTGCACGAGGTAACCCATGTACTTCATTAGAAATCATATCTACTGCTCTGGGATTCAGAGTTTTGTCTACCATGGAAAAAAAGAATCTCAGGGACCCTCTCAATGTCCAGGACCTCTGTCTGCTTTTCCTGTGCCTTTCAGTTTCTTGTATTCTTAAAATTACAAGTAAAGCTTAATACTAATTAACAACTTCAATTCATGTCAGTCTAATTTGACAATCCAACCCTGACCTATATGTAAAGATACTAGAATAGTGCCTGGCAAACAATAAGTATCCTATAAAAATTAGCTAACACGATCATTAATATTATTATCAGTCATCATATCATAGAGTTTCTATTTTGCATCACCTTGAATTCTGTTAATCCTTCCATTACAAAGAATACATTAAAAGAGCCTATATTTCATCTGGTTGATACACTCATTCAATCACTTCCTTAGTCATTAATTCCAGCTATTATTCGATCATTTTCAGAAGCTAGCTTTTCCTTTTCCTGCAATCCATACATGAACTATGACAATCATCTTATGAGGGTGCTAAATATTAAAATCAAGTAAATGAGAATATATAATGATTAAACCTTTTTTCTGCTTTTCAACACAATTTCAATGAAGATACAGCAACAAAAATTGGAAACCTCTCACCCTTTTCTACCTATTATGATTGGAAAAACTTGTAGAGGCTTGAATCAGTAAATTTAAAATTAAATTTGTCATTGGGATTTAAGATTATTTATAGTATTAAAAATGCAAAGCAAGTTCAAATTTAAGTCTATAGAAACATTTTCTCACTATAAAATGAATAAAGTCGTATTTTGTCCGCTCTACTTCTCAGACCAATAGGAATAAATTAGATAATAAATCCTTTATCTTATATTTAAACTTCCTGAAAAGGGGAGACTATACCTGATTAATATTCCAAAAACACCATTACATTATCCAGAATAACAGTATGAGATTATAAGCATTAAGTAAACATTAACTCATCAATATATTAGAGATGTTACCACTGTTAAAAGTGACAATTTGTGCCAAACAATTTTAGTTAAACACCAACTGAAACATACTAACTTACTAACTTACTTTAGATTCAATGATACAAATAAGCTGAAAAAATGAAAGTGTGGGAAAAAATATGTCATGCAAACAACAGTCATAAGAATGTTGAGTAGCTATACTAATATCAGACCAAACAGATCTTAAAACAAACCCAGAAAAAAAATGTCACTAGAGAAAATAAGAGAAAATGGAATCATTGCACTAGGAAGACATAACAACTATAAAATGTGTGCACCCAACAACAGAGCTGCCAAAAAACAAAAAGCAAAAAGTGACTGATTTGAAAGGAAAGATAGACATGTCAGGAATAATAGAAGAAGGTTTCAAAACTCAAACATGAATAGTGAATAGAACAACTAGATGGAAAATCAAAAAAGAAAGAAAAGATTTGAACACCATAAACCAAGAATATCTAATATCTAGGAAACACATCCAACAATAAAATGCACACTCTTCTCAAGTGCACATGGAAAATTTTCTAGGACATACAATATCATAGGCCACGATCTAAAATAAATTTAAAAGTAGTGATTTCATACAAAATATGGTCTCAAAAAATAACTGAATGAAATTAAAATCACTAACAGAGGCATATTTTGGAAACCCAAAAATATGTTGACAGTAAACAGTATAATCCCAAAGCACTAATAAGTAACAAAGAAAATCACATAAGAAATTAGAAAATACTTCAAGGGGCGCCTAGGTGGCTCAGTTGGTTAAGCGACTGCCTTCGGCTCAGGTCATGATCCCGGAGTCCTGGGATCGAGTCCCACATCAGGCTCTCTGCTGCAGCGGGAAGCCTGCTTCTCCCTCTCTCACTCCCCCTGCTTGTGTTCCCTCTCTGGCTGTGTTTCTCTCTGTCAAATAAATAAAATCTTTAAAAAAACAAAAATACTTCAAGATGACTAAGAGGCATCCACATTGGTGAAGAAGTTAAACTGTCACTATTTGCAGACGACATGATACTATACATACAAAGTCCTAGACCCACCAAAGAACTACCAGGAGCAATAAATGAATTCAGTAAAGTTGCAGGATACAAAATTAGTACCCAGAAATTAGTAGCATTCTATATACTAATAACAAAATAGTAGAAAGAGAAATTAAGAACACAACCCCAATTGCAATGGAACCAAAAAGAATAAAATACCTAGGGATAAACTCAAAGAGGTGAAAGACCTGTACTTTAAAAACTATAAAACACTGATGAAAGAAACTGAAGATGAAACAAATGGAAAGATATTTCATGCTCATGGATTAGATGAATTAATAATATTAAAATGTGCATAATACCCAAAGCAATCTACAAATTCAATGCAACCCCTGTCAAAATACCAATAGTGGTTTTTTTTAATAAAAATAGAATTAAGTTATCCTAAAACTTATAGGGGAACCATAAAAGACCTCAAACAGTCAAGGAAATCTTGAGAAAGAAAAACAAAACTGGAGGTAACACAATTCCAGATTTCAAGTTTTACTACAAAACTATAATAATTAGGGCACCTGGGTGGATCAGTCATTAAGAGTCTGCCTTCAGCTCAAGAAATGATCCCAGAGTCTCACAACTGAGTCCCACATTGGGCTCCATGCTCAGCAGGGAGTCTGCTTCTCCCTCTTTCCATCCCCCAAGTTGTACGCGCGCTCTCTCTCTCTCTCTCTCTCTCTCTCTCTCTCATTCTGTTTCTCTCTCTCTCTCAAATAAATAAATAAAATCTTAAAAAAAAAAGCTTTAGTAAACAGTTTCGTACTGGCAAAAAAAAAATAGACACACAAATCAACAGAATAGAAAAGAGACCCCAGAAATGAACCCACACTTATATGATCAATTAATCTATTACAAAGAAGTCAAGAATATACAATGGGGAAAAGACAGTCCCTTCAATAAGTGGTGCTGGGAAAAACAAACAGCTGCACGTAAAAGAATGAAACTGGACCACTTTCTAATACCATATGCAAAAATAAACTCAAAATAGATGAGAGATCCAAATGTGAGCCCTGAAACCATAAAACTTCTAAGCAGTAATTTCTCTAACATCAACTGTAGCAATTTTTTCTGTCTCCTAAGGCAAGGGAAACAAAAGCAAAAATAAACTACTGGGATTACACCAAAATAAAAATCTTTTGCACAGTAAAAGAAACCACCAACAGAACAAAAAGGCAATCTAGTGAATGGGAGAAGATATTTACAAATGATATATCCAATAAAGGGTTCATACCCAAAATATGTAGAGAGTTTACACAGCTCAACACCAAAAAACATATAATCTGATTAAAAATGGTCAAAGGACCTGAACAGAGATTTTTTCATAAAAAGCATATAAATGGACAAGAGACACATGAAAAGATGTTCAACATCACCAATCATCTGGGAAATACAAACCAAAACCATCATGAGACATCACCTTACACCTGTCAGAACAGCTAAAACCAAAAAGATAAGAAAAATAAGTGTGACCAAAGACATGGGGGAGAAGGAATATTTGTGTGCTGTTGGTGGGAATGTAGTTGGTACACTCCATACTGTGGAAAACAGTATAAAGCTTTAAAAAAATAAAAATAGAAATGCCATATGATCCAATAATTCTACTACTATTTACACAAAGAACAAAAATACTAATTGAGAAAAATATATATACACCCCTATATTTATTGCAGTATTATTTAAAGTAGCCAAAGTGCAGAAGCAACCTAAGTGTCCATTAGTAGACAAATGGATAAGGAAGATATTGTACATATGTACATGTGTATGTGCACATACACACACACATGCATGTGTATGATGAAGTATCAGTCATAAAAAGAATGAGATCGTGCCAGTTGAGGCAGCATGGCTGGACCTAGAGGGTATTATGTTAAATGAAATAAGTCAAACAGAGAAAGACAAATACTATATGATTTCCTTTATATGTGGAATCTAAAAAAACAAAACAAATGAATAACAAACAAAACACAGAATCAGATAAATCAGAATCAGATAAATACAGAGAATAAACTAATGACTGCTAGAGGGAAGAGAGGTGGGGGATGAGCAAAATGGGTGAAGGGAAGTGGGAAATATATAGGCTTCGAGTTATGGAATAAATTAGTCATAGGAATAAAAGGCACAGCATAAGGAATATGACAGGCAATAGCTACACATGTGGTAGGCACAGCATAATGCATAAACACAAGGAATCACTATGATGTACACCTGAAACTAATGTAACAGTGAATATCAACTATACTCAAATAAAAAGCCATTGGGTAGCTCAATGGGTTAAGCCTCTGCCTTCAGCTCAGGTCATGGTCTCAGGGTCCTGGGATCAAGGCCTGCATTGCAGGGAACCTGCTTCCTCCTCTCTCTATGCTTGCCTCTCTGCCAACTTGTGATCTCTCTCTCTCTCTCTCTGTCAAATAAATAAATAAAATCTCTAAAAAAAAAAAGCTTTTAAAAGAAAATGTTTCAAGACGAATGAAAATAAAGGTACAACATACCAAAATTTATGAAATGGAGATAAGAAGTATTTGAGGACAATTTATAGCTGTACGTACATACCTATATTTTAAAAGAAGAAATATTTCAAATCAATAACTTAGCATTCCCCCTTTAGATATTAGGGGGGGAAGCAAACTAAACTCAAAGCAAGTAAAAGGAAGGAAGTAATAGGGAGTAGAGCAGGAAATAATGAAATAGAGAATGGTAATCCAATGGAGAAAATCAAAAACAACAAAATTTGGCTCCCTGCAAAGATCAACAAAAGTGACAAATCTGTATCTGAACTTTATTTTTTTTTAATATTTTATTTCTTTTACAGAGAGAAACACAGCTAGAGAGGGGACACAAACAGGGGGAGTAAGAGAAGGAAAATAGGCTTCCCACCCAGAAGGGGGCCTGATGCAGGACTCTGGGATGATGATGAGCTGAGCCAAAGGTAGATGTTTAACTGAGACACCCAGGCATCCCTGTACCTAAACTTAAAAAAAAAAAAAAAGTAAAAATAAATCTGACTAACAAATAAATAGAAAAACTAAATAGATATATGACAATTAGAGAAACTGAATTTGTAATCAAAAAGCTTCCCAAAAAAATTATTTTAAAGTCCTGGAAAATTCTACCCAGATTTTTTTCAAGTTTCTATTTAAATTCCAGTTAGTTATTATACAGTTTAATATTAGTTTCAGGTGTACAATAGAGTGGCTCAATGCTTCCACACACAACCAGGGGCTCATCAGGAAATGCAGTCCTTAATCTCTGACACCTATTTAACCTGTCCCCCCACCTCCCTATCCCCTGGTAACCATCAGTTTGTACTCTACAGTACAAAGTCTATTTCTTGGTTTGCATCTCTCTCTTTTTTTCCCCTTTGCTCATTTGCTTTTTTTCTTAAATTCCACATATGAGTAACATCACACATCTACCAAGCATTTAAAGAATTAACATTAAGTCTTCATAAATGCTTCCAAAAACTGAAAGAGGAAAGAATACTTCTCAACTTCTTCTATAAGGCCAGTGATATACTGAGGTCAAGCCACACAAATACATCACAAGAAAATAAAACTATACAGGGCAATATCGCTTATGAGTGTGAACACAAATAAATTCTCAACAAAGTACTAGCAAACTGAATCTAGCAATGTACAAAAGGATTATACATCATGAGTAATTGGGATCAATTTTCTCAGGAACAAGATTGATTTAACATTTGAATATCAATCAATATAACAATCAAATCATTAAAATAATGGACAAAGGCAAAATGATCATCATGACAGATGCAGAATTTGATAAATTTGATAAATTTGATGAATTTGATAAGTATTCAACACCCTTAATGATGGAATATTCAACACACTAGGTAGAGAAGTGAACTTCCTCAATCTCTTAAAGGACATATGTGAAAAAAAACAGGTCAAAACAGGTCACATCATAAGAAAATGTGAAAAATTAAATGCTCTCCCCCCAATATCAGGAAGAAGAGGTTTTAGCCATTGCAATTAGGAGAGAAAAAGAAGTAAAAAGAATCTAGACTGGAGAGAAAGAAGTAAAACTGTGTTTGCAGATGATCATTATCTTATATATAGTAAATTCTTAGGAATTCACTAAAAAACTCTTAGAGTAACAAATGACTCCAGCAAGTTTGCAAGATACAAGGCAATATATAAAAATCAACTGTCTTTCCAAACAGTAACAATAAACAAATTTAAAATGACAGTAAGAAAACAATTCCATTTACAATACCAGTAAAGGAATAAAACACTTAGGAATAAATTTAACAAAAAATAGTACAAACTTACATCTCGAAAACTATCAAACAATGTTGAAAGAAATTAAAGAAAACCTAAAGAAAGGGAAAGACATCCCACTATCATGAATCAGAAGACTTTATATTGTTAATACAGCAACACTCCCCAAACTGATCTACAGATTCAGTGCAATTTCACCTACCAAAATCCTAGGTGCCTTCTTCTGGAGATATATAATCTAATTCTAAAATCCATATGGAAATACCAGGAAAATAGCCAAAACAATCTAGAAAAAGAATAAAGTTGGAAGAACCAGACTTTCCAATTTCAAAACATACTGCAATGCTACTATAAATAACACAACAGGGTATTAGAATAAGACAGATATACAGACAGTGGAAATTCTCAGGTTTATTTTCAACTTTTCTTGACAAGCATACCAAGATAATTCAATGGGGAAAGAATAGTCTTTTCAAAAAATAGTGATGCAAGAGAATGAAGTGAGAACTCCTCCTTATACCATATACAAAAATTAATTTTAAATGGATCTTAGACCTAAACATAAGAGCTGAAACTACAAAGCAGAAACAAAAATAGATGTAAAGTCTCATGATCTTAAATTTGGTAATGATCTCTTAGTTATGGCACCAATAGCAACAAAAGGAAAAAATAGATAAACAGAACATTAAAATTTAAAACCTATTTGTTTCAAAGAAAACCATCAAGAAAATGAATAGACTATTTTAAAGTTTTTTCAAGTCACATCCAACAAAGAGCGTATAACCAGAATTTAAAAGAAACTCAGTAATTTACAATAATTTACAACTCAAATAATAAGAAAGGAAATAACCAATTTTTTTTAATGGACAAGGGATCTGAATGGACAATTCTCCAAAGAAGATAGGCAAATGGCCTTTAAGCACAGAAAAAGATGTCCTGCATCACTAGCCATCAGAGAAATGCAAATGAAAGACTATGAGTTTACAAGCCAACAATAAATAGACAACCCAATTATAAAATGAACCATGTTGACACACTTTCAAAAAAAGATATACAGGGGGAAGGAGCAAGATGGCAGAGGAGTAAGAGACCTAGATATCATCAGGTCCCAGGATTTCAGCTAGATAGTCATGAAACCAGTCAGAACACCTACAGACTCAACAGGAGATCGAAGAAAAGAGCAGCAATTCTACGAACAGAGAAGTGACCCACTTTCTGGAAGGTACAATGTTCGGAGAAGTGAATCTGAGGCGACATTGGGAAGACAGACCGTGGGGGAGGGGCTGGCTCCTGGCCAGCAGTAGGGTGGCAAAGCACAAAATCGGAACCTTTAGAAGTCTGCTGCACTGAAGGACGTCACCCCAGACGCTAAGCTGCGGGTGGAGCACTTGCAGGGACAGTGTGGTCTCAGGACCTGCGGGGTCACAGAAGGACTCAGAATGCCTGAGTGTGGCAGAGTTCACAGGTATCAGAGCCGCAAGGCCAGCTGCAGAGATGTGGTCTTTCCACTCCGGGTTACCTTAAGCCATGATCTGAGGCACACTCAGGCCACTGCTCTTTGAACAAGGACCCCACAACTCGCAGACCTCCTTCCTCCACCAAAAAGAGCAGCGTGAAAGTGTGCTGCAGGAATCTGCTGGGTTTGGAGCCTCCAAACGGGTCCACGTGCCAGAGATGGAAACGCTCACAGGCTCAGTGAGCACGGAGTGCAGCTGGAAGCCAGGGACACAGGCGTGATTGACTGCTTTTCTCTGAGGGAGAACTGAGAAGGGGCCCAGAGCTCTCACCTCCCCTGGTCAGAGACTGGGAGGCCACCATCTGCACTCCAATCCTCCAAAGCTGTACAGAATGCATCCAGGGAACAAAAGCTACCTAGAGTGAACCTGAGCAGATTGCTTAGCCTGGCCCCTGGCAAGGGCAGTTGCAATTCTGCCTTGCGCAAGGACATTTGAGAAGCAATACGGCAGGTCCCTCCCCCAGAAGACCAGCAAGAACATCTAGCAAAGACAAAGTTCACCAATCAATGAGAATCACGGAACTCCAGAGCTAGGGGAATAGAATTCATGGCTTTTTTCCCATAATTCTTTAGTCTTTCAAAGTTAAATATTTTTAATTATATTTTTTTCTTATTCTAGTTTTTTTATTTTTTCTCTTTCCATTTTTAACGTTTTGTAACTATTTTATCTTCTCAATACCTTTTTTAAAAAATCTTTTTTAATTTTCATTGTTATACTCATATAAACCTTCATTGTACTGAAGTTTATTTTTTGTATACATATAGGGTTTTTTTTCTTTAAACTTTTGGGATACATTTTTTTCTAACACATCAAAATATACCCTAATTCTAGTGCATGTCTTTGTTCTACTTTCCAGTCACATCACGTTCATTACTCTTTTTGTCAACCAACTTCTTACCAATTTTCTTTTTTAAAATATTTTCTAATTTTCATCTTTACACTCATATTCCGTCACTTCAACGTGTTTATCTTAATTTTGTACATATATAAGTTTTTTTCCTTAAAATTTTGGGAGGCAGTTTCTTCTAACAGAACAAAATACACCAAAACAAAGGGTGTGGCTCTGGACTATTCACCAGTCTAATCAGAGAGACAGAAACAGATAAATATAGATATAGATGATATAGATATAGAGACATAGAGATAAAGATAAGATGATATAGATATAGAGACAGAAATAGAGATAAAGCTTTTTTTTTTCCTTTCTTCTCCCCCCAGTTTCAGATCTCTTCTGATTTGGTTAGTGTTTCCTGGGGTTGTTGCTGCCATTTTAGTATTTTGTTCTCTCACTCATCTATTCTTATCTGCATAAAATGACAAGATGGAAAACCTCACATCAAAAAAAAAAGAACAAGAGGACATACTGATGCCAAGGGACTTAATCAATATGGACATTAGTAATATGTCAGAACTAGAGTTCAATATGACAATTATCAGGACGCTAGTTGGGCTTGAAAAATGCATGGAAGATACTAGAGAATCCCTGTCTGAAGAAGTAAAATAACTTTCTGGAGAAATAAAAGAACTAAAATCTTACCAAGTTAAAATCAAAAAAGATATTAATGAGGTGCAATCAAAAATGGAGACTCTTACTGCTAGGATAAATGAGGCAGAAGACAGAATTAGTGATATAGAAGATCAAATGATGGAATATAAAGAAGCTGAGAAAAAGAGAGACAAACAACTACTCGACAATGAGGGGAAAATTCAAGAAATAAGTGATACCATTAAGATGGAACAATATTAGAATAATGGGAATCCAGAAAAGAAGAAGAAGAAGAAAGAGAGAGAGGGGTAGAGGGTATATTGGAGCACATTATAGCAGAGAATTTCCCTAATTTGGTGAAGGTAACAAACATCAAAATCCAGGAGGCATAGAGAACAACCCCCCAAAATCAATAAAAACAGGTTCACAACCCAACATCTAATAGTAAAACTTACAAGACTCAGGGAAAAAGAGAAAATCCAGAAAGCAGCTCAGGAGAAGAGGTCTCTAAAATACAATGGCAGAAATATTAGACTGGCAGCAGAACTATCCAAAAAGACCTGGCAGACCACAAAAGAGTGGCATGATATATTCAGAGCACTGAACGAGAAAAATATGCAGCCACGAATAGTATACCTAGCTTGCCTGTCATTGAAAATAGAAAGAGATAAAAATCTTCCAGAACAAACACTAAAAGACTCTGCAAACACCAAACCAGCCCTACAGGAAATATTGAAAGGGGTCCTCTAAGCAAAGAGAGAGCCTGAAAGTAATTGATCAGAAAGGAACAGAGACAATTTACTGTAACAGTTACCTTACAGGCAATACAATGGCACTAAATTTGTACCTTTCAATACTTATCCTGAATGTAAATGGGCAAAATGCCCCGATCAAAAGAATAGGGTATCAGAATGGATTAAAAAAATAAGACCCATCAATATGCTGTCTCCAAGAAACTCATTTTAGACCCAAACACACCTCCAGATTTAAAGTGAGGGGGTGGGAAAAAATTTATCATGCTAATGGACATCAAAAGAAAGCTGGGATGGCAGTCCTTATATAAGACAAATTAGATTTTAAGCCAAAGACTATAATAAGAGATGAAGAAGGACACTATATCATACTTAAAGTCTCTGTGCAACAAGAATATCTAACCATTTTAAATACCTATGCCCCTAACATGGGAGCAGCCAATTATATAAACCAATTAAACGCATCAACAATAACACATTAATAGTAGGGGACTTTAACACCCTCCCTCACTGAAACAGACAGATCATCTAAGGAAAAGATCAACAAGGAAATAAAGGCTTTAAATGACACACCGAACCAGACGGACATCACAGATATATTCAGAACATTCCATCCCAAAGCAACAGAATACACGTGCTTCTCTAGGGCATGTGGAACATTCTCCAGAACAGATCACATCCTGGGTCACAAATCAGGTCTCAAATGGCATCAAAAGTTAGGGATCATTCCGTGCATATTTTCAGACCATAATGCTTTGAAACTAGAACTTAACCTCACAAGAAAGTTGGAAAGAACTCAAATACATGGACGCTAAAGAGGAACCTGCTAAAAAATGAATGTATCAAATAAGAAATTAAAGAAAAATTTTAAAAATTCTTGGAAACAAATGAAAATGAAAACACAACCATTCAAAATCTTTGAGACACAGCAAAGACAGTACTGAGAGGGAAGTATATAGCAATACAAGCCTTTCTCAAGAAACCAGAAAGTTCTCAAGGACACAACCTAACCCTACACCTAAAGGAGCTGGAGAAGGAACAGCAAAGAAAGCCTAAAACCAGCAGGAGAAGAGAAATAATAAATAACAGAGTAGAAATCAATGAAATAGAAACCAAAAGAACAGTAGAACAAATCAGCAAAACTAGGAGCTGGCTCTTTGAAGGAATTAACAAGATTGATAAACCCCTGGCAAGACATATCAAAAAGAAAAGAGAAAGGATCCAAATTAATAAAATCAATGGTTGAAAGAGGAGAGATCACAATCAATACCAAAGAAACAAGAGCTTTGAATGACACATTGGACCAGATGGATTTCATGGTTATATTCAGAATATTCCACCCTAAAACAGCAGAAAGCTCATTCTTCTTGGGTGCACAAGGAACTTTCTCCAGAATAGACCACATACTAGGTCACAAATCAGGGCTCAATCAATACCAAAAGATTGAGATTATTCCATGCATAGTCTTTGATCACAATGCCTTGAAACTGGAACTCAACCATAAGAAAAAGTCCAGAAGGAATTCAAACACTTGGAAGCTAAAGACTATCCCACTCAAGAATGTTTGGATCAACCAAGAAATCAAAGAAGAACCTAAACATTTCACAGAAACCAATGAGAATGAAGATACATCGATCCAAAACCTATGGGTTACGACAAAGGCAGGCCTAAGGGGGAAATACATAGCCATCCAAGCCTCACTCAAAAAAACACTGAAAAATCCCAAATACACCAACTCTTGTTATACCTTAAAAAACTGGACAAGTAACAGCAAATTAAGCCAATCCCACACACAAGACAGTAAATAATTAAGATTAGAGCAGAGACCAATGAACTAGAAACTAGAGATACAGTAGAACACATCAACGAAACTAGAAGCTGGTTCTTTGAAAGAATTAATAAGATCGATAAACCATTGCCCAAACTAATCCAAAAGAAAGTGGAGAAGACCCAAATTAATAAAATTATGAATGAAAGGGGAGAGATCACGACTAACATTAAGGAAATAGAAACAATCATCAGAAATTAATATCAACAGTTATAAACTTCCAATGCTGAAACAGGAAGAAACTGACCATCTGAATAGACCAATACCTAGTAATGCAATGGAAGCAGTAATCAAAAACCTCCCATAAATAAGAGCTCAGGATCTGACGGATTCCCTGGGGAATACTACCACACATTCAAAGAAGAAATAATATCCTTTCTCCTGAAGCTGTTTCAAAAAATAGAAACAGAAGGAAAAATTCCATATTCTTTCTATGAAACCAGCATTACTTTAATCCCCAAATCAGACAAAGACCCCATCAAAAAGGAGAACTTCAGACTAATATCCCTGATAAATATGGACACCAAGATTCTTAACAAGATCCTTGCTAAGAGGATACAACAGTACATCAAAAACATTATCCACTATGACCAGGTAGGATTTATCCCTGGGATGCAAGGATGGTTCAACATTTGCAAATCAATCAACATGGTAGAACAAATAAATAAGAGAAGAGAGAAGAACCACATGGTCTTCTCAATTGATGCAGAAAAATCATTTGGCAAAATAAAGTATCCATTCCTGATTAAAACTCCTCAAAGTGATAGGGATAGAGGGAACATTCCTCAACCTCATAAAAACCTATCTACGAAAAACCCACAGCGAATATCACTCACAATGTGGAAAAACTGACAGCCTTCCCACTGAGATCAGGAACAAGACAAGGATGCCCATTCTCACCACTACTGTTCAACATGGTGTTAGAAGTCCTAGCAACAGCAATCAGACAACAGAAAGAAATAAAAGGTATTCAAATTGGCAAAGAAGAAGCCAAACTCTCTCTCTTCGCAGATGACATGATTTATATGGAAAACCCAAAAGACCCTACCGCTAAAATACTAGAATTCATACAATAATTCAATAATGTAGCAGGATACAAAAATCAAGGCACAGAAATCAGTTGCGTTCTTATACACTAACAAGGAAAATATAGAAAGGGAACTCAGAGAATTGATTCCATTTACTATAGCACCAGAAAACATAAGACAACAAGGAATATGTGTAACTAAAGAAGTTAAGGATCTGTACTCAAGGAATTACAGAACACTCATGAAAGAATTTGAAGAAGACACAAAAAGATGGAAGGGCATTCCATGCTCATGGATCAAAAGAATAAACATTGTTAAAATGTCTATACTGCCCAGAGCAATCTATACTTTCAATGCCATCGCGATCATAATTCTACCCGCATTTTTCAAAGCACTAGAACAAACAATCCTAAAATTCATATGGAACCAAAAAAGACCCAGAATTGCTAAGGAAATGTTTAAAAAGAAAAACAAAGCTGGGAGCATCATGTTACTTGACTTCAAGTTTTATTAGAAAGCTGTGATCACCAAGACAGCATGGTACTGGCAAAAAAACAGACAAATAGACCAAGGGAACAGAGTAGAGATTGCAACTCTATGGTCAAATAATCTTCAACAAAGCAGGAAAAATATCCAGTGGAAAAAAGACAGTCTCTTCAATAAATGGTGCTGGGAAAATTGGACAGCTACATATAGAAGAATGAAACTAGACCATTCGCTTACACCACACACAAAGATAAACTCAAAATGGATGAAAGACCTCAACATGAGACAGGAATCCATCAAAATCCTAGAGAACATAGGCAGTAACCTCGTTGACATCGGCCACAGCAACCTCTTTCAAGACATGTCTCCAAAGGCAAAGGAAACAAAAGTGAAAATGAACTTTTGGAACTTCATCAAAATAAAAAGCTTCTGCACAGCAAAGGAAATGGTCAACAAAACAAAGAGGCAACCCATGGAATGGGAGAGGATATTTTCAAATGACACTACAGACAAAGGGCTGATATCCAAGATCTATAAAGAACTCCTCAAACTCAACACCCAAAAAGAAGATGAACACATCAAAAAATGGGCAGGAGACATGAAGAGGCACTTCTCCATAGAAGACATACAAATGGATAACAGACACATGAAAAAATGTTCAACATCACTAGCTATCAGGGAAATTCAAATCAAAACCTTACACCAGTCAGAATGGCCAAAATTAACAAGTCAGGAAACAACAAGTGTTGGAGAGGCTGCGGAGAAAGGGGAACCCTCTTACACTGTTGGTGGGAATGTAAACTGGTGCAGCCGCTTTGGAAAACAGTGTGGAGATTCCTTTAAAAATTAAAAATAGAGCTACCCTATGACCCTGCAATTGCACTACTAGGTATTTACCCCAAAGATACAGATGTAGTGAAAAGAAGGGCCATATGTACCCCAATGTTCATAGCAGCAATGGCCACAATCACCAAACTGTGGAAAGAGCCAAGGTGCCCTTCAACAGATGAATGGATAAAGAAGATGTGGTCCATATATACAATGGGCTACTACGCCTTCATCGGAAAGGATGAATATCCAACTTTTGTAGCAACATGGACTGGATTGGAAGAGATTATGCTGAGTGAAATAAGCCAAGTAGAGAAAGTCAAGCATCACATGGTTTCACTTACTTGCGGTGCATAAGGGGTAATATAGAGGACAGTAGGAGAAGGAAAGGAAATGGGAAGTAGGGTAATTTGTGGAGGGAGACCAAATGAGGGTCTTGGAGGGGAGAGGGTAGGGGGAATGGGAGAGCCTGGTGGTGGGTCCTGAGGGCACGTATTGCATGGAGCACTGGGTGTGGGGCATAAACAATGAATCTTGGAACACTGAAAAAATTTTTTAAAAAACAGTAGTTAGAAAAGATATGCAAACAATTAATTAATTAGTTAATTAATTAATTTTTTAAAATGCACCCATGAGGTATAGCTCCTCACTTCTCCTTCCTTGCCCACACAGCTTAAGGAAAGATAGGTTTAACTGGCCAAATCCAGATCAAAAATCTCTAATAGGAAAGAAGCACAATGAAGGGGGGTGGGGGGAACCTTTGAGAAAAGTTAGCAAAATCAAAAAAAAAAAAATAGATAGATAGATAGATAAATAAATTAAATTAAATTAAATTTAAAAAGTTAACAAAAACACCATTACAGGAAGGGTGCCTGCGTGGCCCAGTTTGTTAAGCATTTGACTTTGTTTGGTTTCAGATCAGGCCATGATCTCAGGGTCCAGAATCCACACTCAACCTGAAGTCTGCTTGAGATTCTTTCCCCATCCATCTGCCTCTTTCTGCTCCTCCCTCCTTCCTCCACCCCAAGCCCCAGCATGTGCTCTCCTGCACTCTCCCTCTCTCAAATAAATAAAATCTTTAAAAATAATAATGATAACCTTAAAGGAGAAAGTCTAAGGCCCAGAACCAAGGCAAAAAGTGCCACCAGGATCCATACAGATGGGAGTTCCACCCACCCTTAGCTGGCTGAAGCAGGCCTAACACAGTGCACTTGGGGGTCTAAGAAAGAGGGCAACACTAAGCCCCAGTAAAGGTTGCAGTCCTGAAAGACTTGGCCTTATATCACACCTTTTCTTCAATCTCGCCTCATTCCTATTCCTATTCCTCAAGCAACTACAAGTTGGGGAAATGATTGTTGCAGTCCAGAACTTCACTGCTATGAAACTTGACTTGGGTTGGTGATAGAGAGAGAGCAAGTGAGTAAAAGCACTAAAATATAAATACTAACTAAACTTTGACTAAGTAAAACTACTAATCAGCAAAAATTGGAAAGTGACGAAAGGGACATAGAAGGAAGAAATATGAGTGCTAATAACTACTCATAGCACAAAATCAACACATAACATTTATAAATGAATATGAAGGAAGTTAACCAAGCATTAAATCACTCCAACGTCATTTTAAAGGTTTTTATAATCTCTTGTCTCAACCTTGAAAGGATCTGTTATGAACAATTATTTTTGTAAAGTTTTAGCTAAGTTTGAGCAATGCCTTCCACTTCAGTTCATTGTTCCCCTGTTCAATTCAACTAAATTTAATACTTATTTGCTTTAAATTAACAAAAATATTATGATCAAGATATATTATGATCTTGTTTTTATGAAAGTATTTCCAGTCATCATGCCCTGTGAATATGCCCACTTATAAAGCATAAACAGATTCTGGAATGATGTTCACCAAATATTAATACTAGTAACTTCAGAGTGGTGAAATTAAGATAATTTGTTATTTTTTAATCCATTATTTCCTACATTGCTTAACTTCTTTTTTGATTTTTTTAAATTTATTTTTATAAATTCTTTAATTTATTTTTTAATTTATTTAAATTTATTTTTTAATTTTTTTTAAATTTTTATTTAGATGACAGTTAACAGTGTATTATTAGTTCCTGGTGTACAATATTTTGATCCAACACTTACATACAACACCAGCGGCTCATCACAAGCATCCTCCTTAATCTCCACTACCTATTTAACCCATCCCTCCCATCCATCTCCTTTCTGTTTCTTGGACAGGCTCTCTCTCTCTCTCTCTCTCTCTCTCTCTCTCTCTGTCTCTCTCTTTTTCCTCTTTGTTCATTTTTGTTTCTTAATTTCCACATATGAGTGACATCACATGGTATTTGTCTTCCTCTAACTTTTTTCACTTAGCATTACACTCTCTGTTCCATCCAGGTTTTTACAAATGGCAAGATTCCATCCCTTTTTACAACAGAGTTAATATTCCACTGCATATATACATATACCATCTCTTAATTACCCATTCATCCATAGATGAACACTTGAGCTGTTTCTATCATTTGGCTATTGTAGATGGTGTTGCTATAAATGTTGGGGTGTATGTACCCCTCTGAATTACTACTTTTGTATTCTTTGGGTAAATACTTAGTAGTGCAACTGCTGGATGGTATATGAGTCACTGTACCAGTTTGCAATCCCACCAACAGTGCAAGAGGGTTCCTCTTCCTCCACATCCTTGACAATATTTATTGTTTCTTGCGGTTTTTTTTTAACCCTTCTGACAGGTGTGAGGTGATGTCTCATTGTAGTTTTGATTTGCATTTCCCTTATGATCAGTGATGGTGAGACTCTTTTCATATGTCTGTTGGTCATCTTGATGTCTTCTTTGGAAAAATGTCTATTCATGTCTTCCACCCATTTCTTAACTGGATTATTTGGATTTGGGGGGTGTTGAGTTTTATAGATACTTTGTAGATTTTGGATACTAACCCTTTATTGGCTATGTCATTTACAAAAATCTTCTTCCACTCCTAAGGTTGCCTTTTAGTTTCATTAGATTATTTCCTTCACTGTGCAGAAGGTTTTATTTTGATGTAGGCTCAATAATTTATTTTTTACTTTGTTTCCCTTGATTTAGAAGATATTTCTAAAATGAAGCTGCTACAGGGGCTGATGCCAAAGAGGTAGCTGCATGTGTTCTCTTCTAGGATTTTTATGGTTTCAGGCCTCACATTTAAGGCTTTAATTCATTTTGAATTTATTCTTGTGTATGGTGCAAGAAAGTGGTCCAGTTTTATCCTTTTGTATGTGGCTATCCAGTTTTCCCAACACTATTTGTTAAGACACTGTCTTTTTTCCATTGGATATTCTTTCTTGCTTTGTCCAAGATTAATTGACCATGTAATTGAGGGCTCATTTCTAGGTTTTCTGTTCTGTTCCATTGATCTATGTGTCTGTTTTTGTGCCAGCACCATCCTATTTTGCTCACTAGAGCTTTGTAATTTAAGTCTGAAATTGTGATGCCTCCAGCTTTGCTTTTCTTTTTCAAGGTTGGTTTGGCTACTCAGGGTCTGTTGTCATTCCTTACAAATTTTAGGATTGTTTGTTCTAGCTTTGTGAAAAATGCTGTTGATATTTTGATAGGAATTGCATAAAATATGTAAATTGCATTGGGGAGTATAAACATTTCAACAATATTTGTTCTTCCGATCCATGAGCATGGAATGCCTTTCCATTTCTTTGTGTCACCTTCAATTTCTTTCATCAGTATTCTATAGTTTTCAGGGTACAGGTCTTTCACCTCCTAGGTTAGATTTATTTCTAGGTATCTTATTCTTTTTGCTGCAGTTGTAAATGGAATTGATTCCTTAATTTCTCTTTGTGTCACTTCATTATTGGTGTATAGAAATGCAGCAGGTTTTTTATCCTATGTAGTATCACATCATCCTGCAAACACTAGAAGTTTTAGTTCTTCCTTGCCAATCTGGATGCCTTTTCTTTTTCATGTCTGATTGCTGTGGCTAGGGCTTCCAAAAATGCTATGTTAAATAAAACATTGAAAGTGGACATCCCTGTCTTGTTCCTGACATTAGAGGAAAAGTTCTCGGTTTTTCCCCATTGAGGATGATATTAGCTGAGGGTTTTTGGTACATGGCTTTTATAATGTTAAGGTATGGTCCCTCTAAAACTACTTTGATGAGGATCTTTAGTATGAATGGATGTTGTACTTTGTCAACTCTTTTTCTGCATCTATTGAAATGATCACATGATTTTACCCTTTCCTTTAATGATGTGGTGTATCAAGTTGATTGATTTGCAAATGCTGAACCACCCTTGCAACCCAGGAATAAATCCCACTTGATTATGGTGAATGATTCTTTTAATGTATTGTTCGATTCAGTTTGCTAGTATTTTATTGAGAATTTTTGTACCCATATTCATCAGGAATACTGGCCTGTAGTTTATTTTTTAGTGCAGTCTTTATCTGGTTTTGGTATCGAGGTAATGATGGCCTCACAGAATGAATTTGGAAATTTTCCTTCCTTTCCTATTTTTTGGAATAGTCTGAGAAGAATAAACACTAACTCTTCTTTCTTTCCTTATACGTTTTTTAGAAAGCGAGCATGTAAGCAGAGGAAGGGAGGGGGGAGAGAATCTTAAGCAGAGTCCACACTCAGTGCAGAGCCTGACAATGGGTCTCGATCTCACAACACTAGATCATGATCTGAGCCAAAATCAAGAATCGGACACTTAACCAACTAAGCCACCCAGGCACCCTACTACCTGTTCCTTAAATGTTTGGTAGAATTTGCCTGTGAAGACATCTGGCCTTTTTTTTGTTTGTTTATAGTCCTCTGATGACTGGCTCAATTTATTTGCTGTGTATCAGTCTGTTCAAGTTTTCTATTTCTTCCTGTTTCAGTTTTGGTAGTTTATATGTTTCTAGAAGTTTGTCCTTTCCTTCAAGGTTGCCCAATTTGTTGGCATATAGTTTTTCATAATATTCTCTTATGACTGTTTGTATTTCTGCAGTGTTCATTGTTATTTCTCATCTCTCATTTGTGATCTTATTTGGGTCCTTTCCTTTTTTGATAAGTCTAGTTAGAGTTTTATCAATTTTATTACTTTTTCAATGCTGCTGGTTTCACTGATATGTTCTGTTCTTTTCTTTTTCTTAAAGATTTTATTTATTTATTTGTTTGTTTGTTTGAGAGAGAGAGCACGCAAGAGGGCACAAGCAGGCAGAACAGCAGAGAGAGAGGTAGAGGCAGGGAACCTGATGTGCGGCTCAGTCCCAGGACCCTGTGATCATGACCTGAGCCAGTCATACACTTAACCAAATGAGCAACCAAGGGACCCCTGTTCTATTGTTTTGTTTTGTTTCGTTTCGGTTTCTATGTCATTTATTTATGCTTTAATTTGTATTACTTCCTTCCTCTTGCTGGCTTTAGTTTCATTTATTGTTCTTTTTCTACTCCTTTTGAAGTAAGGTTTGGCTGTATTTGAGCAATTTTTCTTGCTTCTTCAGGTAGGCCTATATTGCTATATACTTCCCTTTTAGGACCACTTTTGCTGCATCCCAAAGGTTTTGGATCATTGGGTTTTCAGTTTCATTTGTTTCCATGTATTTTTAATTTCTTCTTTGTTTCCTTGGTTGACCCATTCATTGTTTAGTAGCATGTTATTTAACCTCCATGTCTTTGTGGTCTTTCCAGATTTTTTCTCATGGTTGACTTCTGATTTCATAGCATTGTGGTCAGAAGAGACTCATGGTATGACTTCAGTCTTTCTGTATTTGTTGAGACCTGTTTTGTGACCTAATATGTGAGATATTCTGGAGAATGTTCTGTGTATCCATGAAAAGAATGCATGTTCTGTTGTGTTAGGATGGAATGTTCTCAATATATCTGTTATGTCCATATGGTCCAGTGTGTCATTCAAACTCATTGCTTCTTTGTTTATCTTGTTTAGATGTTCTATCCACTGCTGTAAGTGGGGTGTTAAGGCCCCCTACCATTATAGTGTCAATTAGTTCCTTTATGTTTGTAATTAATTATTTTATATACTTGGGTGTTCCCATGTTGGGTGTATAAATATTTACAATTATTATTTCTTCATGTTAAATTATTCCCTTTATGATTATATAATGCCCTTGTCTCATTTTAGTTTTTGTTTTAAAGTCTAGTCTGTCTGATATAAGTATTGCTACTCCAGCTTTCTTTTGACATCTATTTTCATGATAAATATTTCTTCATTCCCTTACTTTCAATCAACAGGTATCTTTAGGTGTAAAATAAATCTCTTATAGGTAGCATAAGCATAGGTCTTGCTTTTTTAATTCATTCTGATACCCAGTGTCTTTCAATTGGTGAACTTAGACCATTTACACTGAAAGTAATTATTGATAGATATGTATTTATTGCCATTTTATTACTTGTTTTTTCATTGTTTCTGAAGATTTTCTCTTATCCTTTCCTGTCTTTGCCACTTTCGATCTCTCCTTTGCACTCAAAAAATCCCCTTCAATATTTCTTGAAGGGCTGTTTTAGGGGTCACAAACTAACTTGTTATAAAAAGTATATATTATTAATAAAGCCAATTACTTGTTAAAATAGTTCACATGGTTTCACTTATTTGTGGAACATAAGGAATAGCATGGAGGACATTAGGAGAAGGAAGGGAAAAATGAAGGGGGGCGGAATCAGAGGGAGATGAAAGATGAGAGACTGCAGACTCCAAGAAATAAACTGAGGGTTTTAGAGGGGAGGGGAGTGGATAGGTAGCCCGGTATACATAAAAAGTGAATCTCGGAACACTACATCAAAAACTAATGATGTACTGTATGGTGAAAACATAATAAAAAAATAAATATAAATAAAATTTACAAGTTACTTCACCATTAACTCTGACTAATCAATGATAAGTATGTTTAAGCAGTGTCACCTCAGAATGGTACATGAATTAAGGGCAAGTTGATTATTTAATATAGACTATTTAATCTTTTATTAATATATGAATATACACAATTAGTAAGATTAAGATCAAGGAAACATATTATCCTCACATGAGTCATAAAATAAGAAAATATACTTGATGAGCCTAAGAATCGCAATCCTTGTAATATTTAATGAGTACAAACTTCTGCACTAGGCACTAGTGTTATAAAAGTATTATGTTGAGGAGCATACATTTTAACCAATGATCAAATATAGTATAATTTTTAAAAAAGAAAGTGGTGTGTGGGTTTAAGAGGAGTCATATCTGTAGCTATAAGCATACTTTGTTTTAATGCAATTCACGTCATTGTACTTCACAGATACTGTATTTTTTACAAATTGAAGGTTTGTGGCAACCCTACATCAAGGAAGTCTGTCCGCACCATTTTTCCAAAAGCATTTGTTCACGGCATGTCTCTGTGTCACATTTTGGTAATTCTCACAATATTTCAAAAGTTTTCATTATATATTTGTTATGGTGACCTGTGATCAGTGATCTCTGATGTTACTACTAGAGCCTAAAGATGTGACTGAATTGCTGCAATCTCATGACAAAACTTCAATACACAAGGAGTTGCTTCTAATGCATGAGCAAAAATGTGGAATCTACTCCTGATAGAATGGAACTGAATCTACTCCTGATGACGATGCTGTGAAGACTGCAGAAATGACTAAAACAGATTTAGAATACGACATAAACTTAGTTGCTAAAACAATGGCACAGTTTGAAAGGATTGACTCGCAAAAACTATGAACTCTAACAAAATGCTAAGCTGCATCACTTGAGAAACAATTCATGAAAGGAAGAGTCAATCAATGCAGCAAACTCTGTTGTCATAGTTTAAGAAACTGTCAATGGGGAAAACTATACACATAGAGTCAAAACATCATTGTTCATCAATTGATGACTATAACCTTTCCCAATGTTTAATGATGTATTTCTTAGAACACATATTACATATTTGTCATTTACTGTCTACAGTCTCATACTCATTGATTTTCTTCCTAATCCCCTCTCCATATTCCCTATGCAATAAAAAATGAGACATATAGATACTTGTTTTGAGTAATAACTGATTAGCAGTAAGCCATGAATAAGAAAAAAATAATTTCATTTGAAGCACAAGATCATAATTTAATCATAATATAGAGACCTTAATAAGTCATTAACTTCTGTCAGAGACTATCAAAGAATATCTGCCACCTCCTTTAATGCAAAGGAGTTTTCAATAATAGCACCTCTCATAATGTTTCCAAGAGTTACCCATAAACCACCTCTATCAGAAGCATTTGAGGCCATCACTAAATACGCATTACTAAGTTGGGTTAAAGCCCACAAGAGTGAAGCTCAGAAATCTTCAGAAATGCCAAGAACTGGCTGATTATTTTGTGTACAGTCTTGCATTATACACAATTGTGTGCTTTTATGTTTTACAAAAAAACATTTTTTTGCTTATTACAATATCTTAAAGAGAAAGTATATGAGTATCACTTCTAGATACACTTCACTGAAACACAGAGAAGCTATATATATTCAAGATCAAGTAGTGCAATGCCAGTTTATGCATTTATTCATTCATTCAACACGAATTGATCAAGTGCTGACTAAGTTCCAGACTGGTCTAGGCATAGCGATAAGCAGCGACCAAGCAAAAACCATGGTCTTATGAGGCTTATATTCTCCTGGGAAGCATTTTAGGCAGCCAGTAAACATTATACAAGAGTAAATTAGATATAGCCAGGCCCCCAGACTCTTAATTGAATGCTTTCTCACTCCATCGAATGGTTGATTCACTAACTGTAATGTATCATATCATGTAGCATGCAAGATGCAAATACAATAAAAATCAAGATTCAGGGACGCCTGGGTGGCTCAGTTGGTTAAGCAACTGCCTTCGGCTCAGGTCATGATCCCGGAGACCTGGGATCGAGTCCCACATCGGGCTCCCTGCTCGGCGGGAAGCCTGCTTCTCCCTCTCTCACTCCCCCTGCTTGTGTTCCCTCTCTCGCTGTGTTTCTCGCTGTCAAATAAATAAAATCTTAAAAAAAAAAAAAAATCAAGATTCATTCTGCAGGCAGTATGGAGAGTGGATAGAAGCATTGGGGTATAAAGAGTAGAGCAAACAGGGGTTCAAAATCTGCCTTTGGCTCTTTATATGCCAAGGCAGCACCCTGGACAAGTTATCTAAGCCTTTAAGATTTAGTTACCGAATTTATCAATCCCTCCTGAAAGGATCAAGGCGAGGAGGATCAAGCATGGGTCTAGCAGAGTGTAGGCCCGTGTTACCGGTTCTCTCTTTCCCCACAATCAAATGTGAATCTTATCTGATAACACCACTGCATACCTAACCTAAAAAGGCTAGATTTTAGATTTAGTGGAAGTCAACTGCCACTAGTTTGCTTAAATTTCATCATAAAGACTGCTTTCACAAATTTTAAAATATATTATATACTTAGATGGTGCCCCTTTGGGATGAAAACCTCAATATTATCCCATTATTTTAAAAAAATGCATTTTGAGAGGTTTTTTTAAATCACAATACTAATCTATACTGTGGGACTATCACTCATTTTGTGTATATATATACTAATGTGTCTTCTCTTCTTATTAAACTATTGAATAATATTATAAGTCCCTAAACAGTAAGTTCAGCTCCCATGTCCTACCTCTACAACCTAATTTTCTCCCTTCTTTGCCAGCTCACAACAACCCAGTGACACTGGCATTCCTTTGACTCCTCAAATTTATCAGACTCCCCAGCAGTTAGACACCATGCATGGCGATGTCCTCTGCTCACCAGCCTAATGCCTAGCTGGGTCCCACCTTAAACACCTGGTTCTCAGAGAAATCCCCTCTGACATCCCCCCAGCGAGGTTGGGCTGCACCACACAAGATGATGTGGTGAAGCCTCAGGATAATGATGAAGGATGGAGAAGGCCGGTTCCAATCAGTCATCTAACAGGACGGAGTTCTGCTACAGCACACATACCTAGCTGTGTGGGTCGATAAAATGTCACAAGTAGCATGATAAAATTGGCAATAACGTGCCTGCACTGCCTAGTTGACTATATTAGCCAGGGCTTTCAGCAGTGACCCCTCCTCTGCCATGAGGTAGAATGCACTGCTGATAACAGGGAGTTCTAATTTTTTCAATTAGCATATAATGTATTATTTGTTTCAGGGGTACAGGTGTGTGATTTATCAGTTTTACACAATTCACAGTGCTCACCCCAGCATATACCTTCCCCAATGTCCATCACCCCACCACCCCATCTCTCCCATCCCTCTCCTCTCCAGCCACCCTCAGTTTGTTCCCGAGATTAAGAGTCTCTTATGGGGGCACCTGGGTGGTTCAGTTGGTTAAAGCAACTGCCTTCGGCTGAGTTCACGGTCCCGGAGTTCCCGGGATCAGCCCCACATCTGGCTCCCTGCTCAGCGGGAGGCCTGCTTCCCTCTCTCTCACTCCCCCTGCTTGTGTTCCCTCTCTGGCTGTGTTTCTCTCTGTCAAATAAATAAATAAAATCTTAAAAAAAAAAAAGTCTCTTATAGTTTGTCTAACAGGGAGTTCTATTAAGGGCAAGTCCTGACATGGCCCAATTCTCTTCACTTCTGCTTGTGACCCTCGCTGTCAAAGTGCATTTTGCAGAGAACACTGGAAGTATGTGAATGGTCTGACACACACTGTGACATATGTTAATAGTATATCAAGCCCTTTTTCACAGTTTTTTTTTTAATTTGTATCTCGTGTTTATTTTCTGTTAATATTTGTTTTCTCCACTTGAGGATTGTGCCTACCCCGTTGCCTATGAATCACCAGTGCCTGCCAGTTCCCAGCGCACAAAAGGAGTATGTGCAATGACCAGTCCCTGGATCAATGAACTAAGACATAGGTGTGTCCATGAAACATGGCGTCCATGTAAAGTCTAAAAATAGTGCTGGGCACCTAGCGAGCACTCCGTCAATGCTCTCATCATCTCCCAAGTAGCACAGCAGAAGAGAGGGGCCAGGAGTGACTGACACATGAGCACACGCTATGTGGCTGACGCGGTTGGAGCAGAACACACGCAGTGAAGGAGCCACAGTAACCCTTCGCAACAGCGGTTTCTGCGTTCATTCATTTTAACAATGTGAATGTACATATTCAACAGCCCAAGATCTTTTCACATATGCACGACTGAGTTCAGCATTCTTAAAATAAAAACACTCACAACAATCATGTCTTGTACACAGAAGCACTTCTGTGGGATAGAGCAAAGAGAGAGAGATCCACGCCCCATTCTCCCAGTGGATAGAAAGAAAGCTGGTGTCCTTAAGTATTTTAAGAAAAGGTCATACTTTTTTTCTTAGACTTATGAAAATTAAACAGACAAGGAAAGTACAAATACTTATATTTCTAGTCACTGAAATCCCACCAGCTGCTTTAAAATTAACAAAAAGAAGTAAAGGCTGCAAAAGACTCGAGGTCACTCGAGGTCACTCTGCCTCTCTCTGTTCATCGTAGAACTGCAACTATATTTCCTAAAGAACTCCCTGAAGCCAGTGAATCAGGAAGGAACACCTAAGTGGAAAAAGTCTTTACACCTACCAAGGCAAGCTGTTTTGGAAACGGATGTCTTTCATTATTTTTATTTACTAGGCTCTCCCATTTTTCTTTAACTTTCATGACATTCTTACTGTTTTTTTGAAGAGTCCATTTTCTAAGAGTCTTCTACCTAAGCAAACACATTTTAGCCATTTGTATTCTTTTTAGGAAATTCCCGATCTGTTATCAATAAAGAGGGACTGCTATAAAATCAAATCATTCTCCCACTGTCAGAACCTAATATGTGCAACAGACACAACTCCACCTAAGGCTTTAAGTAATAAATCTGAGAATACATAACCACTTATTAATACTGCAGAGGGAAAAAGAGACCCTCCACTGGGTACATATACCACATGAAGACACTTAGATGGCAACAGGCATCTGCGGTCTGATCTAAACAGCCATTCCACTTCACAGAAGGAATATTCATAAGTCATACCCAGGGCCTACACCAAGCTTGCATAGTTACAACACAAATCCAAAACTATAATATAAAAGCAGATCATGTGTTCTTCAATTGATCTGTTGCTTCTGGCTAAAAAAAATTATTATTTTCCATGGAGCCACACTGACATTGAACCTCAAGCGCATCTGTAATAGACACTTCTGTTTTCAATAAGAATTCACTTTCCCCAAATGGGAACTAGGGTAATCTAGGGAGGGAAACGAAACAACAGAGATTTTTAACACAGAAACAAACTGAGGGACTTGGAGGGAGGGGAGTGGAGGGATGGGAGAGCCTGGTGGTGGGTACTGGGGACACCTAAAGCGTGGAGCACTGGGTGTGGGGAATGGGGAATGAATCTTGAAACACTGGGAAAAAAAAATTTTTAGTAACAATATAAAAAAAAAAAAAAAACAATGTAGATTATAATCGTAAAAAAAAAAAAAAAAAGAATTCACTTTCCCTAGTTTCTTCCTAAAATTAACTCAAATTTAAGCCTATAGGTTAGTGGACAGGAACATGTCTTCAGAATAAACAGAGGGGAAATGTATGAATATTCTAAGGAATGATACGTACCTCAGGCCCTGTGATATGCATCAGCCCAGAAAGAGCAGAGGCAACTGCATCATAACCAGCTCGCTGAGACAGTGGACCTGTCTGGCCATACCCTAAAATGAGCAGAGACATAGTCAGCATCATGAAGGGAAGCAAGAGGACAATGATGCGTTACGCTCCTTGGTAGCCAGAACAATTTATTACTATGCGATTGATAAGTGTCCCTTGAAAAGGAAGCAACAAAAAGTATTTATGATCTTATACCCTAAAAGGTTGCAAACTGGTAACTTGAGGGCCAGATCTTACTGCATGAATGTTCTGTCTGCACTGAAGAGTATCCTGAAATGTTTTCATTTAGTTTCCAACATTTTTAAAAAGCAGGAGATAGCACATAAAATGCAAATTTCTTGAAAAACCAGAAAATAGTCCAAAACTAGGCCCACACAACAATCCATTAGAGTTAATAACAGCTCTTCCTTTTACACAGGGAAATAAATTTTCCAATTTGCCATTCCTCCACGACTCTTACTCCTTTATGCCTGAGCCTGATTCACTTATTTCATCCCAGGTCCATTCATATATGCTACTCTGGTTCTATACAAAACAATATACAAAACAGGATCTCTCTGGATTCTGTTTACATATTTTCATATATATACGCGAATATCATATATATCATATATATAAATAGATACATAAATGTATATATATAAACGACTAAATATTCTTTTCAAATATTTTATTATTTATTTATTTGACAGAGAGAGAGAGCATGAGCAGGGCAGTGAGGAGCAAGGGGAGGGGAGAATCAGGCTCCTGCTGAGCAGGACCCCGGGGTCATGACCTGAGCTGAAGGCAGATGCTTAACTGACTGAGCCACCCAGGTGTCCCAACTAAAATTTTTGATCAGAAATAATATGGTTACATGACCAAACAGTGCTTTTTAGGATTACAGAAAGGAGGTAAAGATATTACTTTTTTCTTTTTCCTTTTTTTTTTTTTTTTTGTCATTAGCAAAAATCAAGAGAACACAATAGTTTCTCCTGCTTCATTGTTAAATGAAAATGTTATTTCAGGTGCTATGTGAATGTGTCTCCATACACTACATTATCAAGCACAGAGAGGACACATGAAAAGCCTTCCACAGCCATCAACTATTAGCTGAAATCTCCTGCATACTTCACTTTTACAAAGATCAAAAAGGGGTGCCCCGGAGCCTTTGCTTGCTTCTCCAGCCACCCGGAATGCTCTCTCTCCCTTTCTCTCCATAAATCCACATACCTCGTACTCCCTCACATCCTCCAAATCTGCACTCAAACATCTCCTTACTAGAAAGACCTTCCCCAGAGAACCTTTATAAAAGAGCACTCTTGCTTCTCACCCCTAATTTCCCTTACCTGACTACATTTGTCTTCCTAGCACTTATTACAAGATACATAATATGGTTATGTGTTTACTGATTTATCTTCCATCTCCTCCCCTACCGAAATGTGTGTTCCAGAACTTTTTTCTATTTAACTCACTGCTATAGTCACAGCATCTAGAGAAATATTCAATAACATTCACTGAATGAATGAATGAATACTTGTCACATAAAATAATATAAAAAACAAATAATCCATAACAACTAAATTAATAAAGAAACTAAAGAAGTTTTTGTTTTGTTTTATTTTTTACCAAAATGGCAATACAGGCGGTTCCTGAATTTTCCTCCTCCCACAGACAAAACAAATGTGCCATGCCACGTGGAGCAATTCCCTCTGGGAGAAATCCAGAACTGGTTGTCTGACTCCTACACATGGGTGGTAGAGAAAATACACATCTAAATGGGTGTTTAAGCCCCACTCCAGGCACAACACCATATAATCAGGAGGGAACCCCCAACTCGCAGCTTCTCCTCAAGGAGGAAGGGTTTGGATCACATATTTGGTGCCCCAACTTTTAAGGCTCCTACTTGAGGGGCAGGCCCCCAAAGCACTAGCCCGAGACCCAGCAGAGCTTACATCCACAAGTCCCTTCGGACTATAATAAACAGAAAAAGAAGCTGTTGACAGCTATCTTCCCAGGGATCAGCACAGAGGGATCAGGCAAAACTATCTATCTCCCAGTCTTTTCTTGCGAGAGTCTCACTACAGACTTTACAAGCTGCTACCGGAGGCTCTAGACTATCATTAACATATATCTAAGTGCTCACTGCAACCCCCCTGGAACCCAAAAGAGCTTGTGGGTCACATTCAAGCTCACTCCAACGACACCAGGTAAGCCCTGTGTCTCTGGAAAGAGCTTCTACAGATGTCTGGCACACCCGCCTTTGTACCAAGGGACAGGCCCCCAGATCACCTGGCTCTGATAGCCAATGGGTTTTGCATTCACAAGTCCCACGAGGCTATACCAAACAAAGAAGCGATTTTTAAACAGGCTCAGGAGCAAACATCATGCTTATACAACCAGACTCAGTGCAGAAGCAGAAGGTAAAAACACCTGTCTCTCACTTTCGCCCCAGGAGGGTTTGACTGCATACTTTCCCAGCTGTTGTCTGAGGTCCAGCTTCTAATCACCATGCATCAAGGTGCTGACTGCTATCAACCCCCTGGGCATGGAAGGATCTTGGCACACCCTCAGCCACTAGGAGCCACAAAGAACAAAGGCAACCATAAAAATTTGTGGAAAGCTAGAGTTTAGGCCAGGCTGACTGATGAGACTCATCTCCTGCACAAGACCAGTCTCAAGACTGAGAAGTGGCTGTTTCAGCTAATACATAGAAACCAACATAGCGAATCAAAGAAAATTTAGAATCAGGAATATGTTCCAAATAAGAGAAAAAGGTAAATCTCCAGAAACGGATCTGACAGAAATGGAGATAAGTTACTTACCTAATAGAGAGTTCAAAATAACAATATTGAAGATGCTAGGCAAGATCAGAAGAGTGATGTATGGACAAAGCAAGAATTTCACAGGAAAGCAATGTATGACCAAAGTGACAATTTCAACAAAGAGAGAGAAAATATCAAAAAGTGCCACAGAAATCATAGAGCTGAAGAATATAATAACTAAAGTGAAAAATTCGATGGAGACACTCAACCACAGACTACATCAACTGGAAGAAAAGAACAGCAAATTAGAAGATGGGCAGTGGAATACATCTAATCAGAGGAGCAAAGAAGAAAAAGTGAAGATAGCTTAAGGGACTTATGGGACATCATCAAAAAGACAAATATATGCATTGCAGAGATTCCAAAAGAAGAAAAAAGAGAGAGGAAAAGGCAAAAGCTAATTTAAAGAAATGCCTCAAAACAGTCTTTTATCTGAAAGAAAAAAACAAGATATCCAGATTCAGGCAGCCCAAAAAGTACCAAATAAGATGAATCTATAGATGTTCACACCCAGACACATTATAATCAAATTGTCAAAGGTGACGAAGAGAGAACCAGCAAGAGAAAAGCAACTTGTTGCCTACAAGAAAATTGTCATAAGCCTATCAGTGGATTTTACAAAAACCATGCAGGCCAGAAGAGAGTGGAATAAGATATTCAAAGTGCTGAAATAAAAAATGTTGCCAGCCAAGGACACTCTAAGAGTTATCCTTCAGAATCAAAGAAGAGATAAGAATTTTCCAGACAAACAAAAGCTGGAGGACTTCATCACCACTAGACCAGCCTTACAAGAAATGTTAAAAGGAGTTCTTCAGGATGAAACGGAAGAGTGCTAATTAGTTACATTAAAACACATCAAAGTATAAAACTCACCGGAAAGGTTAAATACATAGCTAAATTCAGAATACTCTAATGTTGTAATGGTGGTGGGTAAGTCACTTATGTAACTGTAATATAAAAGTTAAAAGGCAAAAAAAAGTTAAAACACCAAAATATTAAGAACTCCCATAACAACAGTAATTTCTTAATGGATACATTTTAAAAATGTAAATTGTGACATCAAAACCTTAAAATGTCAGTGGAGAATGTAAAAATTCAGAAGTTTTGCATACATCCAAGTTAGGTTGTTACCAGCTTAAATTAGACTGTTATAGGGGCCCTTGAGTGGCAGAATCAGTTGAGTGTCCAACCCTTGGTTTCAGCTCAAGTTACGATCTCAGAGTCATGAGATCAAGACCCACATCAGACTCCATGCTCAGCGACAGTCTGCTTAGGACTGTCTCTCCCTCTCCCTCTGCTCCTGTGTGCTCTCTCTCTCAAATAAATAAGTCTTTTTTTAAAAAAAGAAAAAGTAAAATAGACTGCTATAACTATAAGACGTTTTACATAAGCCTCATGATAGTACAAAGCAAAAACCTATAGCAGAAACACAAAAGAGAAAGAAATCTAAGTATACCACCACAGAAAATCATCAAATCATAAAAGAAAACAAAAGAGGAAGAAAGAAACAGCACTTACAAAACAACAGGAAACAATTAACAAAATGGCATAGTAAGATCATACCTATCAATAATTACTTTAATGCAAATGCACTAAATTCTCCAATCAAAAGACATAGAATAGCTAAATAGATTTTTTTAAAAGACCCAATTACATGCTATCTACAAGAGACTTACTTAAGCTTTAAGTACACAGACCAAAAATGAAGGGATAGAAAAAATATTCTATGCAAATGGAACCAAAGGAAAACAGGGCTCATTATACTTATATCAAGTAAAATAGACGTTTAGCCAAAGACTCTAGTAAAAGACAAAGACGGGCATAACATAATGATAAAAAGAAGTCAATCCAACAACAGGATAGAACATTTATAAATATTTACGAACTTAACATAGAAGCAACTAAATATTTAAAGCAAATAGTAACAGACATGAAGGGAGAAACAGACAGCAATACAGTAACAGTAGGGCTGAATACCCCATTCTCAACAATGGATAGATAATAGAGAAAGAAAATCAGTAAGATTGCACTTAAACTACACATTAAATCAGATGGATTTAAGAGACATTTATAGAACATTCCATCCAACAGCAGTAAAATACACATTTTGCTCAAGCATACACATGAAACCTTCTCCAGGAAAGATCATGTTAGGCTGCAAAACTAGCAATAATTAAAGAAGACTGAAACCTTCTTAAGCACTTTCTCTGATCAGAAAGGTATTAAACTAGAAATCAATTATAAAAAAAAAAGTTGGAAAATTCACAAATATATGGAGGTTAAACAACATGCTCCTGAAAAAAAAAAAAATGGGTCAAAGAAGAAATCCAAAGATAAACCAAAAAAATATCTTTAGACAAATAAAAATGAAAATACAACTTAACAAAACTTATAAGATACAGTAAAAGCCATTCTAAGAGGGAAGTTTATACTGATAAAGACCTAGATTGAGAAAAAAGAAAGATCGCAAACAACCTAATTTTACACCTCAAGAAACTAGAAAAAAAAAGGAGAACAAATTAAGGCCAAAGTTAACAGACAGAAGGAAATAACAAAAATCAGAACAGATAAATATGAAAAAAATAAACAAAACAACTTTTAGCTAGATAATTAAGGGAAAAAAGAGAGCTTAAATAAGAAAAATCAGAAGTAAAAGACAAGTTACAACTAATGCCAAAGAAATACAAAGGACGTAAGACACTATTATGAACAATTATACAACAACAAACCTGACCAACCTATAATACATGGATAAATTCCTACATATAACCTACCAGGAATGAATCATGAAAAAATATAAAATCTGAGCAGACCAATTACAAATGAGATTGTATCAGTAATCAAAAACATTCAAAAATATAAAAGTCCAAGACCAAATGGCTTCATTGGTGAATTCTACTAAATATTTAAAGAAGAATTAATATCAACCCTTCTCAAATACTTCCCAAAAATAGAAGAGGAGGGAATGCTGCTAAACTCATTTTTACAAGGCCAGCATTATTCTGATACCAAAACCAACTAGGACACCAGAAGAAAAGAAAATTACCAGTCAGAAACCCCAATAATACAAATCTTCAGCAAAAATTAGCAAACCAAATTCAAAAGAGCATTTTTAAATACACCACGACCAAGGGGATAGGAATGAAAGGATGGCTCAACATCCACAAATCAATCAATGTGATACCATCACATTAACAAAATGAAGGATAAAAGTTATATGATCCTCTAAGTAGATACAATAAAGCATCTGACAAAATTCACCATCCATTGCTAATAAAAACTCATAACAAATTGAGTATAAAGGGAATGTAGCACAACATAATAAAGGAAAATATGCCAAATCCAAAGCTAACACCATACTAAATGGTGAAAAGACAAAATCTTTCCCTCTAAAATCAGAAACCAAACAACAGCACCTATTGTCACCACTTCTATTCAACACAGTACTGGAAGACTATCCCAAAGCAATTAAGCAAGAAAAAGAAATAGAATGCACTCAAATCAGAAAGGAAGACGTAAAACTGTGAACAACATGATCTTACATATAGAAAACCCTTAAAACTCCATCAAAAACTGTGACACAAATTTAGTAAAACGTTAGGATACAAAATCAATATACAAAAATATGTTTCATTTGAGGTGCCTCAGGGATTCAGTCAGTTGAATATCCGACTCTTGGTTTCAGCTCAGGTCACGATCTCCAGGTTGGTGGAGCCCCATGCTGGGCTCTGTGCTCAGTGGGAAGTCTGAGAATTTCTCTTTCCCTCTGCCCCTCCCACTAATTGTGCTCTCTTTTGCTCTCTCTCTCTCACTCAAATAAGTAAAATTTTTAAAAATCTGTTGCATTTCTATACATTAAGAACAAATTATATGAAAGAGAAATGAAGAAAGCAATCCCGGGGCGCCCGGGTGGCTCAGTTGGTTAAGCGACTGCCTTCGGCTCAGGTCATGATCCTGGAGATCCGGGATCGAGTCCCACATCAGGCTTCCTGCTCGGCGGGAAGCCTGCTTCTCCCTCTTTCAGTCCCTCTGCTTGTGTTCCCTCTCTCGCTGTGTTTCTCTCTGTCAAATAAATAAATAAAATCTTTAAAAAAATAAATAAATAAAAAAGAAAGCAATCCCATTTACAGTAGTATCAAAAATAATAAAATATTGGGGCACCTGGGTGGCTCAGATGGTTAAGTGTCTGCCTTTGACTCAGGTCATGATCTCCAGGTCCTGGGATGGAGCCTCACATCAGGCTCCCAGCTCAGTGGGGAGTCTGCTTCTCCCTCTCTCTCGCCCCCTACTTGTGCTCTCTTTGTCTCTCAAATGAATAAATAAAATCTTTAAAAATATATTTGTAATATATTAACCAAAAAGATAAAAGATCTGTACACTGAAGATTATAAGACACTGATAGAAGAAACAGAAGACACATTAAATGGGAAGATACCCATGCTCTCATACTGGAAGAATTAACATTGTTAAAATGTCAACACTACCCGAAACCATCTACAGATTCAACGCAATTTCTATCAAAATCCCAATGGTGCTTTTTATGGAATTAGAAAAATAATTCTAAAATTCACATAAAATCACAAAAGACCCCACATAGCCAAAGCAATTGTAAGCAAAAGAACAAAGCTGGAGACATCACACTTCTTGATTTTGAAATATATTACAAAGCTACAGTAATCAAAACAGTATGTGGTACTGGCATAAAAACAGACAAATGGACCAATGGAAGAGAATACAGAGGCCAAAGATAAACCCATGCATATCTGGTCAACTAATCTTTGACAAGAGTACCAAGAACACACAATGGTAATGGACAGTCTGTCCAATACATGGTGCTGGAAAAAACAGATATCCACAGGCAAAAGAATGAAATGGATCCCTATCTTACACTATACACAAAAGTCAACTCAAAATGGTTTAAAGACATATATAATATCTGAAACTGTAAAATTTCTAGAAGAAAACATAAAGAAAAAGCTCCCTCACACTGACCTTGGCAATAATTTTTGGACATGACACCAAAAGCATATGCAAAAATAGACAAATGGAATTATATTAACCTAAAAGGCTTCTGTGAAGCAAAGGGAACAATCATAAATGAAAAGGCAACCTACAGAATGGGAGAAAGTATTTGCAAACCATGTTTTTGATAAAGGGTTAATATCCAAAATGTAACTCATACAACCAAATAGCACAAAAAAATCAAATAATCTGATTTAAAAATGAGCAAACAGGACCTGAATAAACATGCTTCCAAATAAGACATAACAAAAGACCAGTTAAGTACATGAAAAGGTGCTCAACCTCACTAATCATCATGGAAATGGAAATCAAACCCACAGTGAGATATCACCACACCCTTGTGGGGATAGCTATTATCAAAAAGACAACAGCTAACAAATATTGGCAAGGTCATGGGGGAAAAGGGAACTCTTCAGCAATACTGGTAGGAATGTAAATTGGTGTGGCTATTACAGAAAACATTATAAAAATTCTTCAATAAAACAAATTTAAAATGGAACTATCCCATGATCCAGCAATCCCACTTCTGGGTATATATATCCAAAGAAAATGAAATCAGTATCTCCATAAATTATCTGGACTCCTATATTCGCTGTGGCATTATTCACAATAGCAAAGATACAGAAACACACTATGCACTTTAAATATACACAATTTTGTCAATTATTTCTCATGCAGCTTGGGAATAAAGAAAAAATATAGGGGCACCTGGGTGGCTCAGTCATTAAACATCTGCTCAGGTTAGCTCAGGACATGATCCCAGAGTCCCAGGATCAAGCCCCACATCAGGCTCCCTGCTTGGCGAGAAGCCTGCGGCATCTCCCTCTCTCACCACCCCAACTTGTGTTCCCTCTCTAGCTGCATTTCTGTCAAATAAATAAATAAAATCTTTAAAAAAAAAAAGAAAGGAAAAGAAAAATATAGATATGTAAAACAAAAATTCCTAGAATAAACTATCACTTAATATTAAGAAATTAAAGTAGTTCAAGATTAAATTATATTTATGACAGAAAAGATGTCACAACATGTATCTCCTTTATTATTATGGAAAGTTTCACACATAAAAGTAAAATCATATAATATATCCATTAGCAACTTCCATAATTATTTATTCATAGACAACTTTCTTTCCACTAAATTTATTTTTCAGTTAAAACTATTGTATGACTTGGAGGTCCAAGATAGCCGAGGAGTAGGAGACCTAAAGTTCATCTGGTTCCCAGGAATTCAGCTAGTTAGTTATCGAACCATTCTGAAATGTATGAACTCAACAGGAGATCTAAGAAAAGAATAGCAGCAACTATATGAACAGAAAGATGACTACATCCTGGAAGGTAGGATGTACTTAGAGTGAATCTGAGGCAATATATGGGAAGACAGACATGAGGGGAAGGGAGTCTCCATCAGCCAGCTCCCATCAAGTGACAGAGCAGTGTAGCACAAAATCAGAACTTTCAGAAGTCTGCTCCGCTGAGGGATGTCACTCCAGTGGCTAGGCGGGGGTGGAACCCTTGCTGGAACAGTGTGGTCTCAGGACTCTCAGGGTCACAGAAAGACTGAAGGGCCTGAGTGTGGCAGAACTCCCAGGTATCGAGGGAAGAGGCCAGGCACAAAGAGTGAGCCAAGGACAGGGTTCCCAGCTCGGGGTTGCCGTAAACTGTGCTCTGCGGCATCACTGGGCTACTACGCATCTAGTAGGAACCCAGCAAGTGACAGATGCAGGGAGACTCCTCCTCCTCCCCCCAAGAGGAGCAGCACAGGAGTGAACCGCAGGTGCCCACCTCAGGAATCTGCTGGCTTTGGAGACTCCAAAGAGGATCGTATGCCTGAGATAGAAATGCTCTGTCACAGGCCAGGTGAGCACAGAGTGCAGCGAGTGACCAGGGAGACAGGAGTGACTGACTGCTTTTCTCTGAGGGTCCACTGAGGAATGGGGCCCCAAGCACTCAGTTCCAGGGGCCAGAGATTGGAAGGCCACCATTTTCATTTTCATCCTCTAAAGCTGCACAGAAAGCCTTCAGGGAGCATAATCTACATACAGCTATCGAGAGCAGATTACTTAGCCTGGCCCTCTGGCAAGGGCAGGGCAATTCCTCCTAGGGCAAAGACACCTGAGAATCAATGCAACAGGCCCCTCCCCTTGTAGATCAGCAAGAACATCCAGCGAAGACCAAGTTTACTGATCAATGAGAACTGCAAAACTCCAGTGCTAGGGGAATACAGAAACAGGCTTCATAGCTGTTTTCCCATGATTCTTTAGTCTTTAAAAGTTATTTTTTTTAATTTTCTTTTTTTCTTTTTCTATTTTTTTAATTTTCTTTCCTTTTCCAAACAACTTCCTGTCAATTCCTTTTTCAAAATCTTTTTTAATTTTTATTATTTTTACAGTCATATTCTATCCATTCATTGTATTTAACCTTATTTTTTGTATACATATGTTTTTCTTTCTTTAAAATCTTGGGATGCAGATTCGTATAACAGACCAAAATATGCCCTAAATCTAGTGTATGGCTTTGTTCTACTCACCTGCATGATCACATTCTCTCTCTCTCTCTCTCTCTCTTTTTTTTTTTTTGTTAACTTCTTTTTTCAACCAACTTCTTAATTCCTTTTTTACAATCTTTTTTAATTTTCATTTTTACAGTCATATTCCATCCCTTCACCGTATTTACCCTAATTTTTGTATATATACAAGTTTTTATTCTTTTAAAATTTTGGGAGACAGTTTCTTCTAACAGACCAAAACATACCCAAAATCTAGTGTGTGGCTCTGTTCTATTCACCAGCCTGATCATTATCTGCACTCCCCCCCCACTACCACCCCAGTTGCAGGTCTTTTCTGATTAATTTAGTGTATATTTTTCTGGAGTTGATGCTACCTTTTCAGCATTTTGTTCTCTCCTTCATTTATTCTTCTCTCAACAAACTGACAAAATGTGAAAACTCACCTCAAAAAATAGAAAAAGAGGCAGTACTGACTGCCAGAGATCAATTCAATACACACATTAGTAAGATGTTGGAACTAGAGTTCAGTATAACGATTATAAAGATACTAGCTGGGTTTGAAAAAAGCACAGAAGATACTAGAAAATCCCTTTCTGGAAAATTAAAATCTAACCAAGTTGAAATCTAAACGACTTTTAATGAGGTGCAATAAAAAATGGAGACTCTAACTGCTAGGATAAATGAGGCCGAAGAGAAAATTAGTGATATAGAAGCTCAAACGATGGAGAATAAAGAAGCTGAGAAAAAGAGATAAATAACTATTTGATCATGAGGGCAGAATTCAAGAGGTAAGTGATACTGCAAAGCAAAACAATTTAGAATTGGGATCCCAGAAGAAGAAAGAGAGAGAGGAGCAGAAGGTATATTGGAGCAAATGATAGCAGAGAACTTCCCTAATATGGGGAAGAAAACAGGCATCAAAATCCAGGAGGCAGAGAAACCCCCTAAAAATCAATAAAAATAGGTCCACACCCCGACATCTAACAGTAAAACTTACAAATCTCAGAGGCAAAGAGAAAATCCTAAAAGCAGTTCAGGACAAGAGGTCTGTAACTTACAACAACAGAAGCATTACATTAGGAACAGACCTATCCACATAGACCTGGCAACTGGCATGATATATTCAGGGTATTTTATAAGAAAAATATGCAGCTAAGATACTATATCCAGCTAGGCTGTCACTGAAAATAGAAGAAGACATAAAAAGCTTCCAAGACAAACAAAAACTAAAAGAATTTGCAAACATCAAACCAGCCCTACAGAATATTGAGAGGGGTCCTCTCAGCAAAGAGAGAGCCTAAAAGTAACAGACCGAAAGGAACAGAGACCATATGCAGTAAGTCACCGTACACACAATACAATGGCACTAAATTCATATCTTTCAATAGTTTCCCTGAATGTAAATGGGCTAAATGCACCAATCAAAAGACACAGGGTATCAGAATGGATAAAAAAAAAAAAAAGACCCATCAATATGTTGTCTGTAAGAAACTCATTTTAGACCCAAAGACAACCCCATATTTAAAGTGAGGGAGTGGAAAACCATTTACCTACATAGTTGGAGGGAATGCAGGCTGGTGCAGCCACTCTGGAAAACAGTATGGAACTTTGGACTCAGAAACAAACAGAGGGTCTTGGAGGGGAGCGGGTGGGGGGATGGCCGAGCCTGATGGTGGGTATTGGGGGCCATATTGCATGGAGCACTGGGTGTGGGGTATAAACAATGAATCCTAGCACACTGAAAAAAAATAAAATAAAAAATAAATTAATTTAAAAAAAAAACAGTATGGAGCTTCCTCAAAAAGTTGAAAATAGAGCTACCCTACAACCCAGCAATTGCACTAATGGGTATTTACCTCAAAGATACAGATGTAGTGAAAAGAAGGGGGCACCTGCACCCCAATATTTATAGCAGCAATGTCCACAATAGCCAACCTATGGAAAGAGTCTAGATGTCCACTGAGATGAATGAATAAAGAAGATGTGGTGTACACACACACACACACACACACACACACACACACACACACACACAATGGAATATTACGCAGCCATCGAAGACCAAAATCTTGCCATTTGCAACAATATGGATGGAACTAGGGGGTATTGTGCTAAGCAAAATAAGTCAGAGAAAGACAATTATCATATAATCTCACTGAAACGTGGTTTTAGAAACAAGGCAGAGGATCATAGGGGAAGAAAGGAAAAAATGAAATGGGATGAAACCAGAGAGGGAGACAAACCATAAGAGACTCTTAATCTCAGGAAACAAACTGAGTGTTGCTGGAGAGGAGAGGGGTGGGAAGGATGGGATAGCTAGGTGATGGACATTGGGGAGGTTATGTGTTTGGTGAGTACTGTGAATTGTATAAGACTGATGAATGACAGACCTGTACCCCTGAAACAAATCATACATTTTATGTTAATAAAATTTGTTTTAAAAAAACTATTATATGAAGAACAAAGTAAAACCATAAAAAAGTCTTGATTCAGGTAAAAACTAGTCACACAAAATCCTAGAGTCTGCCATGTTTGTATTCCAATTTCAAAAAAAAAAAATCTGTAAATTCTGAGCTGTTATTTTTTAAATCTTTAGATAAGCAAAAATGGGATACGAAGGGAACATAACGGGAAACAGTGGCATCATTCTCCCTGCAAAAATACAGAAATCAGTACCAAGCATTAGGAGTGAATTTATATTCCAGAGCATCTAGTCTACAACTATAAAGGATACCCTAGACCAGGCTTCTAGTATTCCACACAATAGTTTTTAAACCTCCAGTATCTCCAGCATTAAACAGGCCCCCTGCAGCAGAGAAAAGCTGCACCATAAGACAGAAACACTGTGTTCCATGAACCACCTGTTATCTCAACAGGAAGTCAAGAGAAGGAATTAACTTTCAGTCTGCTCTCAGTGAGGAAAATCAGGTGCTCAGGAATCTGGCCAAGATCTCAAATGCCTCAAATGGGACAAATCAAGGCCCCTCACCGTCAGCCCAACTCTAAAGGGAGTCTTCTAAATAAAGGCCTGCAGGAAAATATGCTCAGAAAAACAAACAACTTGCTAAATAAAAGTGTACCATAATAGTGGCCCTGGGATACAAATTCTTGTGTTCAGTTTACAACAAAGAGGAGGCATAAATACCTAATTACTTTAAATTACAACCTCCAAGTACTTCTTTTAAAGAGAAATAGGGGCACTTGGATGGCTGAGTCAGGTAAGGATCGGACTATTGATTTTGCTCAGGTCACGATCTCAGGGTCATCGTCAGATCGAGCCAGGCATCAGGCTCAGTGCTGGGCATGGAGTCTGCCTAAGATTCTCTCTCTCCCTCTGCCCCTCCCCACACCTTAAAAATTTCTCTTTAAAAATAAAGAGAAATATAGTTATTCTCATGGAGGTGGTATGACATAGTGAATAAGGATGAGTTTCAGGATTGAAAAAAACCTGGATTCAAACTACTGCTGTGCAAACTACTAAAACTGCAACAATTTATCTGATTTCCCCAAAACTCTATGTCCTCATCTGTAAAATGGCAATATTCACATTTATTGCAGAGATTTCTTATGAGGATTTTATTTGATAAGCAAAGCACACACATTGAGAGCTAAATACACCTCATTAATAAATATGCATAGATCAATATTAATAATATAATAGCTTACCCTTTCCACAACATATTGAGAATAACAAAAACAAAACTGCCTTAAGGTATGTTGAAATGATAAGAATAAATATTCAAAGCACTGTAATTATGTTGTTAATAACACATAAATTGAAAGTTTTTGTACTTGGAAACTTGCATTTGTTTATTTTAGAGAAGAAGCTGACAATAATAATGTGTGTGTGTATATATATAAAAAAATTTTTTTAAATAATATGATGAGGGATAGAAATAGAAAAATGTACATCTTTAGCCCGGAATGCTGACCCATAGCCTGCATAGTTTCTATAAGGATCAAATAGGTGCTGGTTGCCACATTCTTAAAGGATCTCATGACTGCTTGTACATCTCACTAATAGTTCATATCAAACCGAATGGTAAGCAACAGAGAAATCTTGCAAAACTATTTTACAAGTAGAAATTTGAAAAAGACATTTATGATGTAGTACTCCCTGCACATCCCCACCCCCTTCAGCACTAAGCATATAACCACCAGCTTCATACAGCAAAAAGTACAGCTCTTTCTGCCAATGGGTCCTGTCCCGTGCTACTTAATAAACTTATTAGGTTGCACCATACAACCTCTCAAGAATTCTTTCTTGACCATTGTACTTGAGCATCCTGCAACAATATGGGTCAAAAATTCCACCTTTTCATCTTACACTTAACCTTAACTATTTGAATACTGGCTATCAGGACTATCAACAAATATTTCTGACAATAAATAGAAAGTTTTAAAGCAGGAGGGGGCGCCTGGGTGGCTCAGTTGGTTGGGCAACTGCCTTCGGCTCAGGTCATGATCCCGGAGACCCGGGATCGAGTCCCACATCGGGCTTCCTGCTCGGCGGGAAGCCTGCTTCTCCCTCTCTCATTCCCCCTGCTTGTGTTCCCTCTCTGGCTGTGTTTCTCTCTGTCAAATAAATAAAATCTTTAAAAAAAAAAAAAAAAAAGAAAGTTTTAAAGCAGGGAACTGATATTATCAAATGGTTCATATCAAAGCTTACTCTGTTGGCAATGTGAATAGTGATTCATTAATAATTTAATAAAGAGCTGAAAAAAATGGTAAGCAAAGGATCTAGGTAGTTCCTTTTAATTTTATTCTAGCTTTACAATCCCAAAACAATTGTGATCAAAATCCGAATTAAAGAGAAAAAAATCTAAGCATGCCAGTTCTACTGTATCTCAAGTAATGGGGTGAGAAAATCAAGGAGGTTATGGAAAATCAGAGAGGGGGGTGCCTGGGTGACTCCGTTCTTCAGCGTCTGCCTTCAGCTCAGGTCATGATCCCAGAGTCACAGGATCGAGTCCCACATCAGGCTCCCTGCTCGGCGGGAAGCCTGCTTCTCCCTCTCTCACTCCCCTGCTTGTGTTCCCTCTCTGGCTGTGTTTCTCTCTGTCAAATAAATAAATAAAATCTTAAAAAGAAAAAGAAAGAAAGAAAAGAAAATCAGAGAGGAACACTATGCATGCATTCATTCTTTCCCGCCCTTTCTCCTCTCTCTCTCTCTGTCCATCTGTCTCTCTCTTCCCTCCCACCCCCTTACTCACATTCATTTTAAGGAGCAACCCCGCCATCTTGTGGCTTTTATGAAATCGACTATAAAGCAAAACTTGTAGTTCCAGACATAGAAGCAAAACTGTGAGGAAAAGAAACTAAAGGGAAAAGATTTCTTCTTTTAATATTTGCCCTGAATATCAGATGATCTGGCCTTCCCACTCTAGGCTTCACTCACCTTTCTTCTGAATTATGTCCAACTGTGTTTTCTTTTTCTCCCCAACTTCTGAACTCTTAAAAGCAGGAGCTGCCACGGGTGCTTTTGCTTCCTAGGATTCCTCTGACACCTCCCGCAGTGCTCGCCACACGGTCCAGGGGTGACCTTCAGAGGGCCAAACAGCCCTTCGACAAACTGGCGAGAAGCTATGAACTCTCCCCAGAAGAAAATAACAACAGGGGCGCCTGGGTGACTCAGTCATTAAGCGACTGCCTTCGGCTCAGGTCATGGAGTCCCAAGATGGAGCCCTACATTGGGCTCCCTGCTCCAAGGGAGGCCTGCTTCTCCCTCTCTCACTCCCTCTGCTTGTGTTCCCTCTCTGGCTGTGTTTCTGTCAAACAAATACATAAAATCTTTAAAAAGAAAAGAACAGATTTCGAATCCCATTCATACACCCCTGACGAATAGGCAGGGCCCTTTAGGCCCCCAAGAGAAAGGGCCCTCAGCAAGAAATCCCTGCTAGTCTTGTCCAGCCCAGGCCCACAGCACCTCCATTATCAGCATAACTCCCCTGAGGGGGAGCAGTTCAAGGACAGTTGTGAGCTTCAAGCAACTGAGAGCTCCGGCGGCGTGAGGATGCAGCTTAATCATAAAAAAGAAAAGAGGGAACAAAATAAAGCATCTCTCATCTAGCCTCTGTCATTAGCCTCCTGCTTCTGGTCTCCCTCCCTCATGCTTATCTCTTATGATCAGAGTGATCTCCCGAAAATCTAAATCAGAGTGTCCTCCTTTCCCACCTGGTACTAAGGGCTTGCCAAGTCACGGAGAGTAAATCCAAACTCTTCACCCTTGTGTCTGGGTCATTGTCTGCTCTCTGAACTAATCTCATCGATTTTCCCACTGCCCTTTACCTTCAGTCCCGCTGGTCTTCTTCCTGTCCTCAAATACACCCACAGTTTGCTTATTTCCATCCTGGAGACTCTGCACTACCTAGAAGGTTCTTTCTTCCAACCTTCACATGGCTAGCTACTACTGATTATGTGATCCTGAACACACCCTCTTCAAAGAGGCCTCCCCAACTACCTGATCTAACACAGGCTCCTAAAAACCCCTTAGCATTTTATCATACTTTCATTCTCTCCAAAGTACTTGTCACTATCTGGTATTTAACTTTTCAGATGAATATATGTCTCTCCTCTAGAATGTTAGCTGTGACAAAGGTGTATATTCTCTGTGACATCTTCAGCTCCTAGAATAATGTCGACCAGTATCTCAGTAAATGTGTAATAACAAATGAATGAATATAAATTAAATAAGCTAGGGAAATAGAAATAACACTTGTCTTCTACTGCCTATAAGACAAAGAAGAACATGGGAAGGTCCAGGCAACTAAATGTCCTACATTCAACCACTGACATTCCCCAAGAGTCCATACATCTTTGGCCCCCTCTCTTATCTTCAGTGTTCTCGCTAATGAATTTCATCCTTGCCACAGCTCCAAACAAGATACTGGTAACACCCTTTCTAGAATAATAATGACTATTTTTCAAGTTATTACATATTAGACACTGGTAGATGTTTATCCACTAGATCACTTAATTTACATAAAAACTTTACCAGTCGGGTACCGTTATCCCCTTTTTACAGCTATAAAATCTGAAGCATAGAAAGGTCATGTGACCTGTCCAAGGCCACATGGATAGGAAGTACCAGAGCTAAGATTTTAACCGAAGTGTGAATCATTATATATAAAGATGTTTGCCTGTGTGTGTACAGATGCCTCCATTAAAAAAAAAAAAATCCAAGGTACCACAAGCTTTAAGATGCCCTAAACAGAAAGTATCAGCCCATCTCAGTCACCCTTGAGTCAATCCAGATTGCTCCTTCTCCCACATTCGCTTCACTGAATAAAACTTCACCCACACATCTGCACAATCCAGAAAGCGAAGTCATCCTGGACTCTTTTCTTTCAGTTACTGTCCATATCCAATGGGTCACAAATTTCTTCTATGATCTTCTAAATAACTCTCAAATCCATCTAAGCCCTATGCCTTGCAATAACTTACTTACTGGTCCCCCTGCCTCAGTTTATTGTTCACGTGGCTGCAAAGACCTTTCAAATATAGAATTCTGATCATTTCTCTTATTAAATTCTTATTAAGTTGCCCTACAGGATAAAAATTCCTTAGTATGACAGACTGAGTCTTTTATGAGCTGGCCCCTAAATACCCCATACATCTAATCTCCTGTCACACCTCCAAAGTAACTCATACTTAGTGTAGCTGCTCTCCAAATATGCAAGGCTCTTTCATTCCTCTGGGCCTCTGTACGTGCCATTTTTTGACACCCCCACCACCACCACCACCACCACTTGTCTACTCAAGATAATCCTCTTTAAGATACACACTTTGTCGATAATGGGCTATTAAGGATAATAAAGAAGGCGGTTTCAAAGAGGAGTACTATCTATTCTGTTAATGAATTCAAAAACAAAACAGGGTATGTTTAAAGCTAAGACCATGCTATTCACTAGATAGGTAATACTATTCCAGCAATTACATAAATTCCAATAATAGATTATTTTACCTGAAAGACAATAATGCAGTAAAATATTTCACAATAAATAATCTTTCAAAATATATATAAATACAGTTGACTTTGAACAACACAAGTGTGAACCATGTTGGTCCACTTAGACGCAAGCTTTTTCCAATAAATATAGCACAGTACTGTAAATGTATTTTCTCTTCCTTATGATTTTCTTAATAAAACTTTCTTTTTTCTAGCTTACTTAAGAATACAGTATATAATACATACGAACATACAAAATATGTGCTAATTGATTGTTTATGTTATTGGTAAGGTTTCCAGTCAACAGTAGGCTAGCAGTTAAGTTTTGGGGGTCGAAAGTTACATGCAGATTTTCAACTACATGGGGAGTCAACTCTAACCCGACATTTTCAAGGTCCACTGAATCTGGAGTTTGTTTCTTTCTTTGCCCATTTTCTTATGTATAAAATGCTTCTGAATCTAAAATGATAGATTACAAACTAGTAATGGATTTTATTTTTTAAAAAATACTTATTTTCTTATCTGTTCCTTGAAAAGGCCTTGAATAAAAGAATAACCCAGTGACAATGAGCGTTCCTCTATCCAGACTGCGGTCTCTAAATGTCATTTCCTACTAAAAGGAACAAGGATTCCATGGAGAAATAGTTGATTCCAGGATGGGGCAGGAAACATACAAAGTTCACCTAGACTATCTTGTTATTCCAGAAATCAAGGAAGCTATCAAAGACTACCAGTCATATTAAAAAAAAAAAAAAAAAAAAAAAAAAACCCACACACACACAGAATCCACAACTGAAAGGGCCTGCAACAGCCAAAGATGAAATCATTTTGAGTATGAATAAAAATAATAGCTGCAATGGACTGAAACACATAAAATATGTTAGATTCTGAAAAGTCATAATGATATTTTTTAAAACCATCAGTCACCCTTGGAGGATAAGAGGAAATAAACTCATTATTATGACAAGTGGTATTAAATAAAGGGAAAGAATTTACATGCATCTTGCCTTTACTAATGAAAGCTAATCAAATAGTTGATGAGAGGATATCCTTAATAGAAATTTTCCAACCAACGTATGAGGAAACGATGGCAGGATTAGGATATTATCATTTTGTAATTTCTAATGAATTAATAGATCTAGGCAATCACCATCAATGACTTCTAACACCACAAAGAGCAATAGCCAGCCTTTATGTGCCTCTTTTTTTTTTTTTAAGATTTTATCTATTTATTTGACAGAGAGTAACACAGCTAGAGAGGAAACACAAGCAGGGGGGATGAGAGAGGGAGAAGCAGGTTTCCCGCCGAGCAGGGAGCCCGATGCGGGGCTCGATCCCATGACCCGGATTATGACCTGAGCTGAAGGCAGTTGCTTAACCAACTGAGCCACCCAGGCGCCCCCTTTATGTGCCTTTTAGTGGAACTACACATCAGCTTCTGTGAAATACTCTCTTTTTTTTTTTTTTTTAAGATTTTATTTGTTTGGCAGAGAGAGAGACAGCCAGAGAGGAAACACAAACAGGGAAATGGGAGAGGAGAAACAGGGGGAGCCTGACATGGGGCTCAACCCCAGGATCCGGGATCGTGACCTGAGCTAAAGACAGATGCTTAATGACTGAGCCACCCAGGCACCCCTCATGAAATGTTCTTTAAAAAAAAAAAATCTGAGCAAGTCTGCAGATGTCAATTTTTAAAGAACAACAACAAAATTAAATATTTGGGAATGTAATCAGCAAAATTCAAACTCAACAAAAAAAATAAAAATAAACTGGTTTTTTAAGCAAATACATTACAAGAAAAAAGAGATTGAGGTCGAACTATATAAATTAGAGATTTAAGAAACATCAATCAGTTGCAGGGTGCCTGACTGGCTCAGTAAGTTAAGCATCTGCCTTCAGCTCAGGTCATCTTCTCAGGGTCCTGGGCTCAGGGTCCTCAGTCCATATCAGGCACCCTGCTCAGCTGACAGTCTGCTTTCTCCCTTTCCCTACTACCCCCCACCCTGCTCCTGTGCCCTCTCTCTCTCAAATAAATAAATTCTTAAAAAAGAAAGAAAGAAAGAAAGAGAGAAAGAAAGAAAGAAAGAAAGAGAGAAAGAAAGAAAGAAAAGAAACTTATCAGTTGCAATGACCAGACTTCATTTGGATCCCAATTCAAAATAAACTGTAAAGAGAAAGAGGGAGAAAATGGGGACAATTTGAACATCATTTGCATTTTTAATGATACTAAGGAATTATACTCATTTTTTTATTTACATGTATTGGGTGTTATGTTTTAAAAAGAGTCCTTTTCTTTAAGATATATTCTGTAACATTTAGAAATGAAATGATATAAAATCTGAGATTTGCTTTTAAATAGTCAGGGGAGGGAGAATACATGGGATTATACACAAAATAAGATTGGCCACAAGGTGATTGTACAAGTACCTCAAGAACCATTACACAACTCTCTCTACTTTCATGTAACTACATTAAATGTCAAAAAACAAATTTTTAATGATATGAAAATTTCACTTTGTGCATCTAAAGGTACACCAAGGAATATTAAAGCTGAATGGATCTGAGGCAAAAATTCTTGCTTTACAGATGTGAAAACTGAGGCCTACAGAAGTCAAATGACTTGTCCAAAGTCATAAAGCCAATCATTAACAAAGCCAGAACGAACACTCAAGATTTCAGTTTCCCTATCAGGTTCTCCTTCATCTGAACAGGAGAGTTTTATTCTATTGAGGAATCATCTTAGCCACTTTCTATCTTACACAATGAATCCAAGAATAATAGTTAACATGTGCAGAGCACATGCTGCATGCTGGGAACTGTACTGGTGCTTCGTGTCACTTCATCTCAGTCTCACAAAAAGTGCAGGAGGTCCTTTAATTACTACTGAGAAAAATGAAATTATGAGCGACTGAGTGCCTCATCCAAAGTCACACAGTTAGCTACTCACTGTGAGTCGGTAAGTCATCATCAAACTGGGGACACTCATTACTCTGTGACCACTTTTACAGAACATGAATAGCGACAGTTCATACATTGTTCCAAGACTAAAAATGTAATATAGTAAACATTAGGTTTGCTGTCTCAACAACCTTGGAAATTAGACCCCTCACTCTCTATCACAGAGAGGTGGCAAAATTGGTTGACCAATTGTACAGCACCTAAAGCATCTAAAAGATAATTCTGATAAGCATGTGCTCCTAGTCAGAAAGGGTAAATAAATTTGTGAGTCAAGCAGTATTCTGCCATACAGAAAAAGCATACTAAAAAAATACAAAATTTAAAAAGTTTACACTGATAATATCTGTCTTTAATCATAGAATTACCACTTTGTTTTACAATATCCAATTTGATGATATTAATACATAAAAGTATGTTTGTTTAAGAATTGTTCCTTATGCATATGTTTTATTTTCCCCAACTAGTTAACATAACAAAAAGCACACAGTAAGCACTTAATGTAAACATCTGTCACCTGACTGGTGCATATTTTTTGTATTTTACAGTATTTCATGCATGCCTATGATATTCTTCACATAAACTATCAAAATAAATGTTTTATAGGACTGACAGGAGTTAGGAATAATTGGGTATCAAGATACTGTCTTGTCTATAATATATACAATGTTTTTATGGAAAAGTAATTAAAACTCTTCAATACCTCCATCATGAAACTGGAATCTACAATTTCAAAGACTTTCATGATCATATCAATGCATCCTGCTAAAAGTGACTTTACACTACAATCATGGACACACACACACACACACACACACAAATTATCTAAATTCAAGAAGTTTTATTCAACACTACTATAAACCAAACATATATAATGAAAATAAATTGCAGAATTTTTCCTCAAATTAAGAATTCAAATATAGGGATGCGTGGGTGGCTCAGTCGATTAAGCACCTGTCTTCAGATCAGGTCATGATCCCATGGTCCTAGGATTGAGTCCTACATCAGGCTCCCTGCACTGGGAGCTTCTCCCTCTGCCTGCTGCTCCTCCTGCTTGTGCTCCTTCTCTAACAAATAAATAAATAAAATCTTTTCATAAAAGAATTTTTAAAAAAGAATTCAAATATATTTTCATGGGCTCTATTCTAAAGAAATTATATTAGCAGTTATATCTATATCCCAAGAGTCAACATTTTCTGTAAGACAAATGCAAGTCATATTGTGATAAATGCCCCATAAAATCATTAAAGAACAACAAAATTACTATTACAATGTACTTTTCATTTTCAGGTACAAAATCAAATTTTAAATGTCAGAAATATAGAATATACTCTGTGAGTAGAAAAGAAAATAACAATTTAGCCAGACTCTTAAATAAAACCAATTCCTTATAGCTAGATTTCCACACCCCTAGCAGCACTACGGCAGACTGTGAAAGAACATTCTAGGCAAAGAACATAAAAATGTCCAGTACTGACCACTTTTGAGAGATTAAACATCATCTCAAATCAAATCCAGATAAATGCATAACTCAACTGAATAACAAATTAGCAAGGATCACTTTTAGCCTTCTTTCATTGCCAAGAGAAAAATACTCAATTAAGAACAGTTTAGGGCACCTGGGTGGCTCAGTGGGTTAAAGCCTCTGCCTTCAGCTCAGGTCATGAACTCAGGGTCCTGGGATCAAGGCCCGCATCGGCAGGAAGCCTGCTTCCCCCTCATTCTCTGCCTGCCTCTCTGCCTGTTTGTGATCTCTCTGTCAAATAAATAAATAAATTCTTTTAAAAAATTTTTAAAAAAGAACAGTCTACTTCTTTATTTAATGGAAATCAATGGAACAACAGGATATCAATAACCCAAGTAAGAAAGACATCAAGTAAAATCCGGTAATCCTTGAACTCGCCAAAGTTGGGAGCAATTAAAGTCTTTCCAAAAGTGCAGACTTCTAGGTAAGCAATGTTTCCTAAACAAAGAAATACATAGTATTACATATGTGTATACAACAAATCCAAAAACAGGGAAATAACAAGAAGTCAGGACAAATAGTATACAACATGTAATGGCACTGGTGAAAATAATCATTTGTAGAATAAACTGAAGGAAGATTTTTAAAAGTTTGCATCTAGTGCTCAGACCTTGGTTTTTAAATACCATCCTCCACTCAGTGGAACCAGGGCTCCTTGGAGGAATGGTCGATTCCAGCACTAGGACTGGGAGGAAGGGCGACATATAACAGGATAAACCTAGAACATCTCATGCCAAAAATTCAGGAAGCGCTGAAAAAATAGTGAGGACATATTAAAAGGACACAGGGGATATCCTGAAGGTATTCCCACTGGCCAAATCTGGGGTAATCTGAGAACGGAAATAAATAATGATAATAAAGGATTGGAACTGATTGAATAAAATATGAATTCAACACTGATATAAATAAAGGAAAAGGAAAGCTCTACCCAGTTGTAAAAAGGGGACACTTTTGTTACTCTTATTGGGTTCATTAAAAATGCAGAAAGATGATAGGCGATAGATTGATAGGTGACAGATGACAGATAGATGATAGATAGATGATAGATAGATAGATAGATAGATAGATAGATAGATAGATAGATAGATAGATGATATAGACAGAAAGAAGTTAAAGTCAAAGTATTTGTATATCCGAGTCCATGGAATAATAAACTATGAGTAATGAGTTCTAACACACACCTGAACCCATTTAACTTGCCCCAGTGCTTGAGAAAGAAGAGGAAGATAAAGATGAAGAGGAGGAGGGGAAGGCAGCAGCAACAAAGGAGGAATTGCTACCATTTCCTAAACATTTGTTTGGAATAACCCTACTAACCCTTATAATAAGCCTTTCTTATAACCCTAAAATTTACAGATGAGAACATTTCACTTGGAAAGGTAAGTAACTTATCCAAAGCCATGTAAGCAGGAAGTGACAGCCGCATTTCAACCAGTCTACTGTACAGGGGACAGCCCCCTGCTCTCTTTGTCCTCTGATTCGAGCATTTCCAGCTCTATCTGTGTTAGGCTTCTATATAAGATATTTGAAGAAAAGGGTAAATAACTGTAAAACACCGTATTACACTGTTCTCCCTCACAATGTTCCCAGACACCTCCCTCAAGCTTCAACAACAGTATCACTTGTGAAGGCACAAGGCGAAGGCTAGAGAGAGGTCAGGACAAACCAAGTTCGGCACTTTGCAGCAAAACTTCAGGAAGGAAGAGAACACCCACCACAGTGCTCAAACCCAAAGTAGAAACCTGGATAGTCATTTCATTCCTACTAAATCAGTTACAACGCTTTATTCCATTAATATTGATTTGATAAGTATCTACTGAATATCTACTACGTGTAAATGTTACTTGCAAGAAATCAGTAGCATTTAAAAGTAACCATTGTTGCCCAATAATGACAGAATCCAACTCTATGTAGCCTCCCCTTTTGCTAAGCATGGTTTCTCATGCATCCATGGTAGGGCATATGCTTGAAGGGGTGGGGGTGGGGGGAAATGAGAAGTACAGTCAGTAGGGAATGTCTTACTCAACTGGCACTATCATGGTGATCTAAGCTTGGCAGGGGATAAAAGCCCGCTGGTTCATAGAGTACATCAATGGCTTCTTCAAAGGCTTCCCCTACTCCATCAGTGGGGGTTTCTCACCTCCGGGGTCTCTTTACAGTAGAGAAGCTCTCTCTTTTCCAGCTAATCACGTATATCCTCAGCCCCAGACATCATCAAGGCTCCACCAGCTTCCTCCTGCCTCTTGGACAGGATCTGAAGCAGTCACACTGTGTTCTTCTCTCTCACTCAGATGCACAGGAAATATCGGCAAGACCACAGTGGCTCCCAAACCACAGCCCTGCAGACATCCTGTGTCTCCCTAAATATCTTAGGCATGAATCACATATCAATCCACTTATCTACCAAGCCCAAGGGAACAAACACCAAATCCTCCCAGAGGTCCCATTTGGTCCTTTGGTTTAAGATTATAAATTGGCAGAACTATTTCTGCCAAAGAAAACTACTTTGAAGCTATAAGTGCTGAACTAAAAATTTTTTAATTTAAAAATGATTATGGAAATGGACCAAAATCATACACAGTTATCTCAGGGTGGTAGCATTCTAGCTCATAATTATTTTCTTTTTTATAGTCCTTTATTTTCAGAATTTCCCACAATAAACATTTGTCCTTGTGACTGACAAAAAGCAGTAACAGATATTTTAACTAAAGAAAAACATAGATAATGTAAATATCTGGTTTATTCTACAATTAGACATCGCATGAACAAGAGTTTCAAAGTATACTTCCCAGTATTAAAGGAAAGCCGCTTTTTTTTTCTAGGTGTATGGCAAATGTCAAGACGAGATCTAACTATACTCATCTGTAGTATCTCCACCAATGCTAAAGACACGGGCTCAAACAAAAAAACTGCCCAGTTACTGTATTCTCACTGTACATACATAGTTTTATATATAAAATTATGGTTTTATGTCAATAAATGTATCTTCCTCATTGTTTAAACTAAACTCACATTAAGGTGAATTACATTTTCTTTCAAGAATCCAAACAAGGGCAAAGAAAGATGATTCCAAACATTTTGTGTCAGGGGGAGTCGGCCCAGGTTCAACATTTTTCTGTGGATAATCCAAAAATAAATGTTTAGAATTTGCCACACTAGAACAAGAAACCAAGGTGAGGCTAAGATTATTTTGTAGGAAGTAAGTATTTTTATTTATTTATGGAACTGTGCCAAGAATAAAAAACTTCCCAAATTTTATGAGAAATCACTGCATTTAAAAAGTAGTCCCTGTTGCAGCCCTTAGTTAAATATCCTTGATGAAGTGATTTGAGACTTTCAGATTTTATCATCTCCACATGCAACTTCGATTAAGCAGTTCGTTCCTCCATCATCACTCAGGGACTATCACTTAGCCTGAACGTACTTGGTAACAGACTTATCGCAAAGTTGTGAACCAGTGCCAAGTTTCCTCCTGATACAGTCGAGTTCCAAAGCCAGCTTTATGTTTTTAATTAATACTATCTTTTACCAGATGTAAATAAATATCTGGAACACCCTGGGAATACCATGAGAGCCAGATGAAGTATCAGGGTTCCTCTAACTTCTGCGTTAACATGGCAGCAAACAGCCAGGCCAGTATGCTTTCTCTCAACATTCCATCAAAATACCTACAGAGAGATATAGTGAAGATCAAAACCTGGGGCTGGGGGGCCAGTGCACGGTGGAGGAAGGGAGGAAGGAAGAAAGAAAACTTTGAAGGGAAGACAACATCACCAATAATGTTAGGTGGAACAGTTCCACCGAAAGCATATTCTTTTTTTTTTTTTTTTTAAGAATTTACTTATTTATTTATTTGACAGAGAGAAACACAGCCAGAGAGGGAGCACAAGCAGGGGGAATGAGAGAGGGAGAAGCAAGGTCCCCGCCAAGCAGGGAGCCCGATGTGGGGCTCGATCCCCAGATCATCTGAGCCGAAGCATCTGAGCCGAAGGCAGATGCTTAACGACCGAGCCCCCCAGGCGCCCCAAGAAGCACATCCTTGAGTGACACACTAACTACATGCATACTATTCTGAACCAGAACCACACAGGCCATCTTCAAATAAATAGGAAAAAAGGATTTTCCCCCTATGTTCCTATGCTAACGAAAACCAGCCAGAGATTAGGGTAGACTCCCTTAACTTTACAAGGTCCTAATTAATTAATTGGTTCTTTTTATGAGGCAGTGAACAGAAAATTAAGGAAAAATGTTTCTAAGGAAAAACATTCTAAGGAAAAATGTTTGGTCAAAGGGATTTTTTTTAATAAGGTCCCTTGTAATTTCTACATTAAGTTACTATCTGCAAAGATTTCTTTCAGTCCTTTGCAGATAAGGACTTTTTAATTTTTTACTTTTGTTTTATTGGGTCAGCTTAATGTTTGCTTTAAGCATGCAAATAGCAGTCATCACCCCTATAACCAGCATGCCTGGTGTAGAAAGATTCACCCAAGGAAAATCTCCACAGACTTGGCGTGGTGTCTGCTTCTCGAGGAGACACGGTGACCTGATGTTGATGATTGTGATGACCGATCATCCAGCAATTAATGAGTGATACCCAATCACAGATGTTTTTCCTCATTGGGAGCACTGGGAGCCAGGCTTCCTCTATTCTGTAATAGAATTAACAGCATAGTAGCATAGTTCCCTGAGAAGTAAAATAAGTATCTCTTGCTTTCATCCCTTTCTCTTAAATTGTGTGAAATACCCTCTTGGAATGAAACTCTCTAACCATGGATGACTAACTCAAGAGACATTAGTGACAGTTTTTCAAGGCCATCTTTTTCCAGAAGGATTATCACATAGCAAGTGGCCAAACAACTCTGTCCATAAATGCAAGATTCTCCCTGTCACAGTTAGTAATTCTAGAATCTATCAACTGCATAAAAATGAAAGATTTCCAGAACCAGAATTTGGGTCCCCCATCAGTCCCATTCACTTTTCTGGTTCTATAACCATTCAAATTCCTACAAATTCCTAGTACACAACAGAGGACAAAGTTGTGTAAGGACCGTAGACAGACAGGATACCGGGATGCCTCGATAGCAAAGCAAAAGCGCGTGAGCAGAAGTGAAGATAAGAGTAATTCTAGAAGCAGTTCAGGGTTGGGAAGTTGGCCGGGGATGGGGTGGGAGGGGACTTCATGATATCTGGGGCCCTAGCTTCATCATAGTACCAGGCCACAAAAGCAAAAGACTAAAAACCTCAGCACAGCAAACCCCTCACTAAATTCAGATGTGGATTCCAGGAACCTTCAGCCCTGCGATCTCAATGCTGAGAGGGAGGACACACCACATCCAAGTGGAGAGAGTAGGAGAGAACACTTCACCAGCAACATCCTTTCATGTGGCCTCCCAGTGGCCTGTCATCCTTCTCTCTTCCTTACAGGAAGAGGGTACAGAAAAATTACAACACCCTAGCCGGCTTGTCCCTTCATGCTTCCTCTTTTATTTAAGTACAATTAGCATTCAATGTTCTATTAGTTTCAGGTGTATACCAGAGTGATTTAACAATCTGTTCACCACTCAACGTTCACCAGGACAAATGCAGTCACCATCTGTCACTATGCAAGGGAATTACAATACTGACATTGTTCCCAGTGCTGTGCTTTTCATTCCCGTGAGTTATGTACTTTATAACTGGAAGTTTGTACCTCTGAATCCTTTTTATCTGTTTCACCCATCCCCCACCCACCTCCCTTCATGCTTTCTTGCAAGATATCTGTATATCTACACCAAGAAAAGAAAAATGAAAAAAAATTTTAAAGAATTTTTTTTCCCAAAACAAGTAAAGAAAGTAGAACAGGGCTTTCCTATGGATGGAAATTGTAAGTCAATTTCAGTTTTGACCCAATACGTCTGCCCTACTAAAGATAATTCTAGCCAGCTCTTTCCTAAAAGGTCTGGGCTGTCTGTTGTGGTCACCTACCTCCACTTACTAATGGAGGAACAGCTGTTCCAAACTCCAGAGCCATTCAAAATATAAAAGTTCCAAACCCTCAGCTATCTCTAAGTATTATTTTCATTTGATAAGAAATAAATGACATACAAAACTCTTTGACTAGCTCTTGTTTGTTGGTATCTTAAGTCACTGTGGTTAAAAATATCAATGTATAATATAGCCCAGAAAAAGGGAGACACACTAATTTTGACTGACTCTAAAATGTCTGCCCACACTAGAAACTTTGGGGATCTTTCTCAGTCCTTTACCTCATTCCCCACATCAACAAGGCCTATCAATTTGACACCTGAATTAATCTCCTAGATTACACATTCCCTTGTCTCCATACGCCTTTCCATTCATGTCTCAGTGTGGACCCAAGACACGCCTCATGAAGAAATGTCACAGTAACCCCAACCTTGGCTCCCAGTCCACAGTTCTGACATAATGAAGAGGCACAGATCACAGCCCTATTTTAAAATGCCCAATGGGTTTCCAGGCACAGACAGTGAGCTCTCCCCATTCTGACAGAAAAACCAAAGAATTACAAAATGAAGGAAATCTATGGCTGTGGCCTCCAAATTATGAGGAACTTCTATTACACACAATTCAAATAGTCTAGAGTATAGATATGTAACTCACCCCTGTGAGCTTCCTCTCCTCACAGGATAGCAAGAGTAGAAAGTATGTAGTAGTAAAGGCAGAACAGCAAGACTGCCTGGTTCAAAGTCTAGTTCCACTGCTTACTAAGCAAGGCAATCCTGGACAAGTCAATGAACTGGCAGGGGGATCCTAGATAAGTCACTGAACCAGCAGGGCGATCCTGGATGAGTCAGTGAACTGACAGGGGGATTGTGGATGAGTCAATGAACCAACGGGGGATCCTGGACAAGTCACTGAACTAGCAGGGTGATCCTGGATGAGTCAGTGAACCAACAGGGGGATCCTGGACAAGTCACTGAACTAGCAGGGTGATCCTGGATGAGTCAGTGAACCAACAGGAGGATCCTGGACAAGTCACTAAACCAGCAGAGCAATATTGGACAAGTCATTGAACTGGCAGGGCCATCCTGGACAAGTGACTTCCCCTCACTGTGCCTCAGTTCTCTCTCTTAATACATAAAGGTATTATGTACATAAACAGTACCTAACATTCTTATGTTCAGTAATTGTTATTATCCCACTAGAGTGTAGAGTCCAGGAGGGCACGGATTTTTCTCTGTTTGTTCATTGCTGAGTTCCCAGGGGCAGAAAGGCCTGGAAGGAGGAAGAAGCATTCTGAGAAACTGTTTGCACCATACTAGTCAGTGTTTTCTCCACAGATTTGTCTCAGAATGAACTTTTCAGAAGGAGAAGGCATATACCTTAGCAGTCAATAACAAAATGGTTCAGTTTGGTTCAAACAGTGCTGTTTCATGTTCTCACTAGGCCACTTACTACATGGATTTAGCCTCAAAAATTTGTAAAAATGGAATTAATACCTAGCCACCTCACTAGGCTATCTTGAGGATTCAGTGAGATAATGTATATTTAAAAAGCACTTAGTTGCAGGGCAAAGGCAAGGAAAATACAAAATGAACATGTCCTGGTGCCAGAAAGTGATGTTAAAAAAAAAAAAAAAAAGAGGAGGAAGAGGGAAAGCTAGAAGAGAGGGAGAGACAGGTAGGGACAGAGAGAAAGAGACAGCAAAAAAAAAGGAAAAGACAGGAAAGGATGGAGAGAGAAAGATATAGAATCCAAAATAAAAGGGCCACCCATGGCCAAAGCTAGAGAAACTTTAAGAATTTTATTTTATTTTATTATTTATTTATTTGAGACAGAGAAAAAGAGAGAGAGCAGAGGGGAAGGGCAGAAGAAGAGGAAGAAGCAGGCTCCCCACTGAGCAGGGATTCTCCCCCCCCATGTGGGGCTCGATCCCAGGACCCCAGGATCATGACCTGAGCCAATAGCAGACACTTAATCAACTGAGCCCCCAGGTACCCCAAGCTGGAGAAATTTTAACAACAAAATAAATAACAATAGCAACTGACTATAAACAATTGAGTAAAACATATATGTATGAGTCCATGCTAATATGAATGAGTAAACAAATAAATAAGGAAAAATGGACAAATCTTCCTTTCAGAATAATTACAAATATCTGTAGATACTGCCCACCTCCCCTCCAGAAGGTACAGCTTAATTCTCCTTTACTTGAGAGTAGGATGAGCTCAGTGACCACAATATAATACAGAAATGTGAACTTACAGTGGAGAAAGCTGGCAGACCCCACTCTAACCGGGAGATGAAAGTTAACGTCATCAGTGATGGTCATGTTCATACTGTGTACCCGACACGATGCCATGAGAAGGGCATCTCACCTCTGCATTTTACCTCTGTGACATTCCTCCCAAAAGGTCATCACCCCAGTTTAAGCATTAGAAAACATCAGATAAACCCAAAGTGAGGGACATTCTACAAAACACCTAACATGCACTCTTTGGAAATGTCAAGGACGTAAAAATAAGGAAAGCCTGAGGAACTGTCACAGGTTGGAGAAATTGAAGGAAACATAATAACTATATGCAATGGAATATCCTGGAATGGATTCTGGGACAGAAAAAAAGACATTCGTGGAAAAATTGGTAAATTTTTTTATCATATCAGTGTTAATTAATTTTGACAAATGTATCCTTGTTATGAGATGTTAACATTAGAGGAAGTTGGGCAAAGAGCATATATGAACTCTCTGCACTACCTTTGCTCCTTTCCTGTCCACCTGAAATTACGCCAAAATACAAATTTTTTAAGGACTTACCATAACCTTACAACACAGTGCCAGTAAGTGTTAGAAAATAAACAGAGCACCTAAGATGCAAAGAAGGGCTGGAGCCCAGGGGTCTAGAACAGATTGGCTCCAGCTTGGGCAGGGTCCCTAGAGGTTTTCTCTCGGTAGATCACATTTGGTGGAAGCAACAGGAACTAGGGAAAATAGCCACAGACAGGGCAGCAGGCCTGGAAAGCCTCAGGCAGTGGCTCAGGTTCTGTGACAAAAAGCACCGTCCTTCCTCCTGTCCTGTACATAAACAATACCTAACATTCTTTATGTTCAGTAATTGTTATTATCCAACTACAGTGTAGAGTCCAGGAGGGCAGGCGGCCCCCACTAACTTCTAAGGCAGGTTCTTAACCCTGACTGCACATTTGAATTACCTGGTGAATATCTGAAAAAAAAATATGAGCCAGGCCTCACGCTACTCTCTCTGAGATTCTGAATGAATGGGGCAGAGCCTTACATCAGCATTTTTTAAATGATTTCTGGTAATGCTAATGTGTAGCCAGGGTTAAGCACTGTTCTCTTAGGGCACCTGGCTGGCTCAGTGGGTTAAAACCTCTGCCTTTGGCTCAGGTCATGATCTCCGGGTCCTGGGATCGAGGCCCACATTGGGCTCTCTGCTCAGCATGGAGCCTGCTTCCTCCTCTCTCTCTGCCTGCCTCTCTGCCTGCCTGTGATCACTCTCTCTCTTTGACAAATAATAAATAAAATCGTTAAAAAAAAAAAAAAAGAAATGTTCTCTTAGAGGAAAAGTGACCTTAATCAGTACCCACTAACAAAGGGACACTGGTACCATACATGTAAGTACTACTGGAAATTGTTAGAAATCTTGGGGGAAAGAAAGCCATAGAAAAAAAGAGGAGAGCTGGCATGGAACTGGAAATATACATAATATAGGGGGTAAGTGCTTTCAAAACAATAAAAAGGGACAAAGTGACAGCAGGGATGGGAGAGTTGGAAAGAGTTACTTTGGCTCTGTCTTAGGAGATCATATTTACCTGAGTCCTGAATGAAGAAACAAAAGCCTCCATTAGAAGGGCTTAATAAAGAAAATCCAGGCATAAACTCGTGCACAAAAGTCCCGTACTAAGAATTAGCTTGAAAGTCTGAAAGACAATAAGACCCCAGTGTGGCCGGGGCTCCGTGAGCACTGCAATCCGGAATACACTGTAAGATGAGGTGGTAGATCAAGGCATGGTCCTACGGGCCAGGGTGAGGGCTTTGGACCTTACTCCACCTGCACAGGGAGGGTTTGGGGGAGGCACCTGTGGGTGGAAAGCAGGAGAGTAACACGATCTGCTTTGCAGTCATTCTGGCTGCTGTCAGGAGGACACAGCGGTAGAAGCAGACAAGCACAACACTGCCGCACCTTCTGGGCTGAGACCAGGTAGCTCGGACAGTCTGAAAACCTGAATTTGCCTTTGTTTATCTGAAAGCCCACCAGCTGAATGCATCACTACTAAATCAAAAAATCTGGCACAAAAACAGAGAAATAGACCAATGGAACAGAGTGGAGAGCCCACATATGGACCCACAAATCTATGGTCAAATCATCTTTGACAAAGCAGGAAAAAATATCCAGTGGAAAAAAGACAGTCTCTTCAATAAATGGTGCTGGGAAAATTGGACGACTATGTATAGAAGAATGAAACTAGACCATTCTCTTACACCACACACAAAGGCAAACTCGAAATGGATGAAAAAGACCTCAAAGTGAGGCAGGAATCCATCAAAATCCTGGAAGAGAACATAGGCAGTAACCTCTTTGACATCAGCCACAGAAACTTCTTTCAAGACACGTCTCCAAAGGCAAAGGAGACAAAAGCGAAAATGAACTTCTGGGACTTCATCAAAATAAAAAGCTTCTGCACAGCAAAGGAAACAGTCAACAGAACAAAGAGGGAACCCACAGAATGGGAGAGGATATTTGCAAATGACACTACAGACAAAGGGCTGATATCCAAGATCTATAAAGAACTACTCAAACTCAACATCCAAAAAGATGAACACATCAAAAAATGAGCAGGAGACATGAAGAGGCACTTCTCCGTAGAAGATATACAAACGGCTAACAGACACATGAAAAAATGTTCAGCGTCACTAGCTATCAGGGAAATTCAAATCAAAACCACACTGAAATACCACCTTACACCAGTCAGAATGGCCAAAATTAACAAGTCAGCAAATAACAAGTGTTGGAGAGGCTGCGGAGAAAGGGGAACCCTCTTACACTATTAGTGGGAATGTAAACTGGTGCAGCCGCTTTGGAAAACAGTGTGGCGATTCCTTAAAAAATTAAAAATAGAGCTACCCTATGACCCTGCAATCGCACTACTGGGCATTTACTCCAAAGATACAGATGTAGTGAAAAGAGGGGCCATATGTACCCCAATGTTCATTGCAGCAATGGCCACAATCGCCAAACTGTGGAAAGAGCCAAGGTGCCCATCAACAGATGAATGGATAAAGAAGATGTGGTCCATATATACAATGTAATACTATGCCTCCGTCAGAAAGGATGAATACCCAACTTTTGTAGCAACATGGACTGAACTGGAAGAGATTATGCTGAGTGAAATAAGCCAAGTAGAGAAAGTCAAGTATCACATGGTTTCACTTACTTGCAGTGCATGAGGGGTAACCTGGAGGACAGTGGGAGAAAAAAAGTAAATGGGAAGTAGGGTAATTCAGGGAGAGAAACGAAACAAGAGACTTTGGACTCAGAAACAAACTGAGGGACTTGGAGGGAGGGGGGTGGAGGGATGGGAGAGCCTGGTGGTGGGTACTGGGGGCACCTAATGCGTGGAGCACTGGGTGTGGGGAATGGGGAATGAATCTTGGAACACTGGAAAATAAAAAACTTAAGTAACAATAAAAAAAATAAATTAATAAATTTTAAAAAAAAAATCCCTGAACTAAACGGCATTTCAATTCAAGACCAAACCAGTCTCATAAGAGATCTAATCATCTTCTAAGGATTTAGGACTTTATTATATAGGGCCTAGAGCACAGGTTAAAGTTTTCCAAACCAAAGATGCCAGCAGAGGGTTGGCAAATATTCTCACAGATAAGTGTTTTGTTGGGTTTTTTTTCCATAACCCAGCCACCCTATCCCTCCTCCCACCCCCCAGCAACCCTCAATTTGTTTCCTGAGATTAAGGTTTGTCTCTTATGGGTTGTCTCCCTCCCTGGTCCCATCTTGTTTCATTTTTTTCTATCCCTACCTGCCAAGACCCTCTGCCCTGCCTCTCAAATTCCTGATATCAGAGAGATCATATGATAATTGTCTCTCTGACTGACTTATTTCGCTCAGCATAATACCCTCCATAATACCAAAATAACAACCTCATTACAAATGGCAGGATTTCATTCTTTTTGATGGCTGCATAAGTGTTTTCTTAGAGAATTTTGGATTTAGTGTTTTCAGTTCAATAATAATCCCCCAAAATAATTAACACCAATATATTCTAGTCGTCTCATTGACAACTTCATAACCAAGCACTAACCCAGAACTTCAATGCACACACTTACGTGTTTACAGCCAAGCTTGTTCCTAATGATCCAAACATCATGGTGCACTATTCAAAAACAGGTTGTGCAGTAATTTCAAAGAAGAAAAGCGCTGGGAGAATGGCATCATGTATAACCACCGTAAGTACCATATTCCTTTGGGAAGTGGATGAACAACATAAATCTTAACTTTGTACCGACTTGCAACCATGCAGTAGTAGGCAAGTGTGGAGACAAAACCACAAAGGAGTTTTACTATCACTAATTCCAACAAAAAGTGCTGGAGATATTTAATGCAAAGGTCAATAAGGCCTCATCGCAAACCTCAAGTTCGCTGTAATATAATTTTCATTTCATATAAGTAATACACATACTTAGTTTATTAAGTTAAATAGTATTACAAGATTTATAACAAAAAAACAATCCTCCATCTCACACTTCCCTAGGCGCTCGAATCCTGCTACCCAAAGACAACCATTCCCAACTCTTTTAGGTAGTTCTTCCAGTATTTAATAGTATTCTTTAAATGATATCCATTTTACTATTTCTTGAATTTCAACTTAGGACATTAAATATTAGCTTTCTGCTATGGAAGATGTGGATTTTGCGATCTTACACCATGTCCCAGACAGAGTCATATAGCCAATTTTGGCTTATGACATTTAATGCAAATGGTCATGAAAATATTGTTGGGGCACCTGGCTGGCTCCATCCACAGAGCATGTGACTCTAGATCTCCAGGTCATGAGTTCGAGCCCTACATTGGGTGTGGAGCCTACTTAAAATAAAAAGTACCCAAAGAATGAAATATTGTCTACTTCTGAGCCACATTATCTTTCTTTTCTCCGCTTTTCAGTGTGCTTAGGTTTTTTTATGTACCTATCCCTAAATCATTCCCCACTACCCTTGCAATAAACTGAACTTCCCATATGACGACCAAACACATGAAGCAATCTCTAAGTTCCGACTTTTTTTTAATTGGAGACCCCTACCAGAGTCCTGTGTCCTCCTGTCCAACCTGGGCAGATGTTCTCCAGACCTGCTGCGAAGCCTGCTTTCTAGGGCTTTCCTACACCTAGCTCTGCGCTGATGAATCTCTTGTTTCCCGAATCCCAGGTGTTACTTCAGTACTATTGAATTATTAGTTTATTATATTATTATTATTCCCTTATTTTGCTGGAAAACATCCCTCAGTAGCTTCCAGAGAAAGTATGCAAAGAAGTAAAACTTCTGAATTTGAGTAAAACTTACACACCTGAAAACCTTTACTCTACTCTTAGACTTGATTTGTCTGGGTGTAGAATTCAAGGTTAAATACCATTTTGCATTAAAATTTGGAAGGTTTCCTTCCAGTAGATCAAGATAAATAACTGTAATTATCCAAATCTTCCAAATTGTTAATGAATTTTTCTGGTCTACTTCTCCTATCAATTACTGAAAAAGACGTATTAAAATCTTCAACTACAGGGGTGCCTGGATGGCTCAGTTGGTTAGGGATCTGTCTTTGGCTCAGGCCATGACTTCGGAGTCCTGGGACCCATCCCCACCTGGGCCCGCAGCAAGCTCCCTGCTCAGCTACTCCCTCTTCCTCTACCCCTACCCCTGCTTATGCTCTCTTGGTCATTCTCTCTCTCAAATAAATAAAATCATAAATTAAAAATCTTCAACTATAACTATGAATTTATGTTTTTCCTTATAGTTTTGTCAATTCTTACATATTGTGACCCTATTATTTGTGGTATGTATCTTTAGAACTGTCAAATTCCTCATGAATTTATCATTACAAGCCATGTGAATCATAAGGTATGAAACCTTATCAAGTGCCCTTTATTTTGAGAATGCTTTAAAATCTATTATTCAGTATTAACATAGCTTCACCAGCTTTCTTTTAATGTCCACATGCTGCATTATTTTCCAGCTTTTTGTTCTCAACTTTTCTGAATTATTTTGTCTTAGATGTGTCTCATTAGTGGGGCACCTGGCTGGCTCTGTCAGTAGGGCAGGTGACTCTTGATCTCAGGGTCAAGAGTTCAAGCCCCACCTTAGGTGAGGAGACTACTTTAAAAATAACAAATTTAAACAAAGGTATGTCTCATAAGCAATATTTAGTTAAAGTGTGTTTTTTTTTTAATATAGTCTGACAATCCTTGATATTGACTGGGGATGTCAATCTATTTCTATTTAAAGGAATCCTAGAGCAGCACCAGATCCAAGACCATGGCCAGCAGGAAGCTGATGAGGAGCTGGAAGAAATCTGCAAAGGTAGAATGAAAAACCTGGGCAACACCCAGACAGACGAAGCTAAAATAGTAATTTCTCAAGGACTTACTGTTCCTGACAGGCCGCCAAACATAAGGGGGCTGTCCTCATCGAAATCCACTTTCCAACAGAGCACCCTTTCAAACCAGCAAACATTGAAAGAGAGATCACCACAACAATGCTGTGCGGGTAGGTCTGCCCTGTCATCAACGCTAAAACTGGAAGCCATAGCCAACACCCACAGGCAGCCCAGTCCATCACAGGGCTGGTGAACAAGCCCCAGCTGGAGCACCTACTTCAGCCCCCCCCCCCAGGAGTGCGTGCATACACCCTGCACAGCAGGGCTCCGGAAAACTGACCCATGTCGCCGCCCGGCATTGGCTGGGCAATTACTCACTTCCTACTCTTCTTGGTCAAAAATGGTCTAAGTGACCTGTAAAGAAAGGATTAAAAATTGAACATGCTTGAGTTCTCTAGTGTTTTAAATCTTGAAAATCTAAATTTTAAATTGAAATTTAAATTTCAATCTACTTTAAACGAATAGTGTTTACATTCTTGTCCAAATTGATCCAAATCTTCTATTTACATTTAGCCCTAAAGGTTTAAAAAAGGAGAGGGGGGCAGAGACCTGCAGTTCTGTTTCTCCTCCCGCCCTTGCAAATTCCCACTTTCTTGCATTGGGTTTATCTTTCACCCACTGGCTTCCCCAGAGCCTTCTCCGGGTTCTCCACTCCCGTGCGCCACTGCCCGCTGTGGGAGTCTTGCAAATTGTCCTTAACTCTTTCAAAACACAGATCAGATTATATCACTCCTCTGCTCAAAAATCCCCCATGAGCTTGGCATCTCACTTAGAGTAAAAGCCAAAGTCCTTAAAGCTACCCACAAGGCCCCATGGGATCCAATCCCCAACCACCTCTATAACCTAAACTTCATTATTTGTCCACTCACTCACCCTGATCCAGCCACATTAACTCCTGCAGGTTCCTTAAACTTGCTTAGAATGTTCTTTTTCTAGAGATGAGTCTATATGATGCACTCCTTCACTTCATTCAGGTCATTGCTCCAATGCCCCCGCATCTATAGGGTCTTACCTACTCCCTTTTCCCCACTGATGGTTTTCAAAGACTACTTTAGTTTTTTGAACTTTTTGTAACCAAGAAACCTAGATACCTGAATGACTGGATGAGCAAAGCCCACACTGACACAACTTACACTGTGACATCAGAGAAAAATAAACCTGGGGGCTCCTGGGAGCTCAGTCATTAAGCATCTGCCTTTGGCTCAGGTCATGATCCTGGAGACCCAGGATCGAGTCCCACATTGGGCTCCCTGCTCGGCAGGAAGCCTGCTTCTCCCTCTCTCACTCCCCCTGCTTGTGTTCCCTCTCTCTCTGTGTTTCTCTCTGTCAAATAAATAAATAAAATCTTTTTAAAAATTAAAAAAATAGGGCAGTCAAGATGGCGGAAGGCCACGTGACCGCATTTCGGGGAGTTCCGTGAAGAGAGCTGAATTCCAGCAAAAAAACCACTACAAGACCACCGTGAACACCCATGAAACCAGCCTGAAATGTGATATTTCCCACTTCTGGACCGCCACGAGAGACAAAGAACATCGGCAAAAAGGTAGAAACAAATTGGAGGGTCTGGAGGCTTGCCCCCAGAGACAGGGGAGTGGGGGAGGAAGCCCGCAGAGCTG